>JAVQKI010456989.1:0-12024 GCA_036025975.1 Nematalosa erebi | reverse complement strand
ATGTGTGTGTGTGTGTCTGTGTATGTGTATGTGTGTGTGTGTGTGTGTGTATGGGTGGAATGTGTATGTGTGTGTGGGGGGTGGTCTGGCAGACAAAACCAGCACCTGAATCAATGTCTGAGAGGTCTGCCTGCCACAGGACTGTGCTGATGATAGATGGGCTTGGCTGGCCATGGCAGCTCCACCTGGGACAGCTGCTAATTGGATTCCTTTAGGGTTCAGGCCACAGACTTCCCTTCTTTCCCCCAAACCCAACCCAGCCCTCGGGGAAACCCATTAGGGCCATCCTGAGCACCTACCACAGTGTCTGATGAGCTAGTGCACACACACACACACATATACACACACACCTCTTTACAGATAAACCTAAGCGCACACACACACACACACACACATACACACACACACAAACACAGATATCCCTCTTTATTGACAAACTTAAGCTCTCTCCCTCACACACACACACACACACACACACATTGTGGGAACCATTATCCCAGCCATGTGGTGGGACAAATACCATGTGCGCCAGCTGGTGTTTCAGTCGTGCCACCACAAGGCTCTCCTGGGCATCCCTCTGTCTGGGTCATAGGGTAGAGCTCCTGAGGTGGCCAATAGCACAGTAGGAGCACTGCAGCTAGGGCTGGGAAATTCATCAGAAATGTACAATCATAAGCGTTAATTGACAATGATCAAGCACATGACAGCTAATTGTTGTTTAGTATTACCAGAGACGGTTGATAAAGTCTAATCTTTGGTATTACTGTTTTTATTTATTTTGTAGACTTTTAATTTACATTCTGTGCATTAATTGACAATGATCAAGCACATGACAACTAACTGTTGTTTATCATTATTTATTTTGTAGGCTTTTTTTTATATTCTGTGCATTCCACTGTGTGTGTTCATGTTTTGATCTTTAAAAGCACACTACCACAGGTGTTGTCATGTGATTCTGCCCAGTCCAGTCAATTACAGTTCTATCGCCCAGCCCTAATTGTGATAAAAGTTGACATTGGTCAATATGGAAAAATATATCATGATCAAATATTTTGCCATATCTCCTAGCCCTAACTGCAGTTGATCTTTTAAACAAATATACAGACAAGCAAACAGACTGTTGGTATGTGTTGATATGTGCTTATGTATGGGTGGTGTGATAAATTTGGCTTGCTGCAACAGATGCATTATGTCAGTGCGGAGGTGGTGGACCAAAGGTGTGTGTGATAAGTGTGTTAATGTATTTATGTCTGTGTGGCCATGTACTGACTGCGAAATCAAATTTCCATTAGGGACAATAAAGACTGTATCTTTCTCAGGTCAGAAAATATGCTTCAATATTAGTGCTATCAAAGTGAGTTTACAGTATGTGCCATGCCGACACTGAGAGGCTGCAATGACCCTGAAGTGAGCTATACTGTATATTAAGCTCACCTGCTACCCAACATGAAAGCAAGGTTTTTTTGGCAGCAAGTGCATCTTATAAAGCAATAAAAGATCCAGACACATAGACAGAGCATATGTACTGTATAGCCTACTAACAGTTACTGTATAATTAGAGTGAGCTATCAAGCTATGTTTCTTCCCACCTGTTCCCTAACATGAAAGCAAGGATCTTTTGGGAGCAAGCGCATCTTATTAGGCAACAAGCTACTCAGACATGGAGCATATGTGTCGCCTACAGTTCTAATGCAAATACAAGGTTCCATTGGGAAGTGGCAGCAGGTGGATGATGCCTCTTGCAGAGGACATCAGAGACAGTATTTGCTTCACTAGCACCGTTTAAATGGACAGATTTCCTGCCATTCCGATTAAATTATTCTGATTAAAAATTCTGGATCATCTCTCTTCATTCTGATTCTGATTTCCATCGGATCAGAAATTCTATACCGATTAGGGTGATTACATGGGTCTATTCTGATAGAGCCTTTATTCCGTTTCTATTGCAATTAGAAGTGTCCATGTAAACAGGGCTGTTGATTCATGCACAGCCAGCCCAGCTATTTGCAGGGTCCTACTGACAGGCATTCAGTGTAGCTTAAATATTCAGTCATTGCAATTCCACAATTGAGCTAATGCTTTATGATTTTAGCATTGCGTGAAAATATGTTGTGAAATGCACACCCCAAGTCCAGACAGTTGTTCCATAATGCAGGCGATGCAGAAACGATGACTAGACTTTAATTAGCCGTGTTTGCATTTTAAGGCCATATGGGGACGTGGACAATTAGTAGGGTTTATGACTCATGCATATTGTGCACTGCCACCTGTGCACATACACTCATACACACACACACACACACACACACACACACACACACACACACACACACGTGCGTGCACACACACATACACACTCTAGCATAATATTATCACATTAGACTTTAATTTCACAGTTGCTTATTCTCTGCAGCACATTGTCTCCTCATGACAGTACATCTCTTAGAGAAAACATTCAAAACAAAAACAAATCCCCTCTGTTGCTACCGTTTGTCTTGCTTTGCTCTGCCTCTGACCATGACCAAAGTAAGCAGCAAATCAGGCGCTGCAGGCATCTCTGGGAGCCATTTCTTCTACTTAATGTGGATCATGATCAGGATAATGAACAATGCTGTCTGTACTTGGCTGTTATCGAGAGTGAAAGATATGACACGAGAAAGTTAATCTGATGTGACTAGTCACTGATGCCTTAAGGCTACTCACTGGAGCACGTTTCCCCAAGTTCCCTTAGTTGCTTGGTTGCAGTATAATTGCCCACTGCCAACCATCTAAATTGCTACCTGTTACCAACTATGGTTTTGGGCAGCAGGCAATTGTGGGAGTACTGCTTAGGAGCCCTTCCAGATGCTACGCTACTCCCCTTCTGCAGTGAATCACATCGGCTGACCTCTCCCATTAAAAACACATTTTGGGATTTTCTAATAAGAAAACTTGCCGAACAAATAAAAGGGAGGTACGTTTCACTTTTCATTTTTTTTTTGTGTCGACATTGAAATGCGCCTCTTTACTTGCATAACAAATCAGCTACAGTACCACCAGCGCTCTGTTTTCTGCTTGTTGAGTTAATCTCTCATGGCTGTTTGGGCAGATCGATCTACTCCAGATGATAAATTGAAATTCAAGCTTCTCCCAGGGCTTTTGCATAGCTCTCTATCTGCTTACGTCTGTCTGCAGGAGTCTGTTAGGGCCTGGGTCGACGACGCAGTGCTCACTATCTCTGGCGCATCTAATTTTCCTAGTTTGCATATTCTGGTATTCCACTCCATTTCTTTCCATCTCCCGCTCACATCCCCCCTCTGATTCGCCTCTATTCCAGCTCAGCTTATAAAGGCAAACCTGCCCTTGTACTCTCTGGGTCTCTTCTTCTTTGTCCGCAGGCTATTCGGCCCCAAGTAATGATGAGATTCCATTCTCCTCCTCCCTCCAGGACGCACACGTTCACACACACACACACACACACACACACACACACACACACACACACACATCACACCCTTGCTTTCTTCTCTCTGTGTCTCCGTGGGCACATGAAAGACAAAGGCTCAGTGTGTGAGTGTGTGTGTATGTGTTTGTGTGTGTGTGTGTGTGTGAGAGAGAGAGAGAGAGAGAGAGAGAGAGAGAGAGAGAGACTGTGGGAATGGACAAGAGATTTGGTTTATTTTTGGGGGGCTTCATCTATCAGAAGTGATAATGACTGCCAGACAGAGGAATACCCTACAGTGTTTGAATGTGTTATTGTAGATGCGCCAATCTTTATTTTTGTTTTTGCAATGTGTGACACATAAAAAAATTCACAGCAAATGAAACCACAAAACCAAACAACTTACCCAACATGTGTATAAGTCCCATGATTCAGTCTGTCTGATCAAAAGTTACTGTTGTACGTCTTCATATGAATTCAAGAGCATCTGCAACTGTAATAGAATAAAGCATTTCTGGCTTCTTCAAAGGGACTGCAGTTGTGCAGTGTCAGCTCAGCTGAGATTCATGAACTCACTGATGTGGGCTCAGTGCCAAAGACAATCAGGACTGGGCTGCCGAAATACATAGTAAAGCGACTTCAAGGGTGTCAAGTGGAATTGGGCTTTTATTGAACATTTTTAATGAACAAAGCCATCAAGAAAATTATGAAAGATCGAGACTCGGGTAATTTCTTTTGCTCCAACCAACAAGTGTAATTCCTCCAGGAATCAATCACTTCAAGAGGGAGTAGCTAGACAATAAAATAAACATAGCAAAATTGGGAAATAATGGTAAAGTATCCATACCAAACCCAATCAGATGGAGGTGGTTGTGACTACTAGGCTATAGGTGCCAATACCAGAAACAGGTTCAGTGCCCAATGTCATGTCCTGACAGAGAGTTCAGTTTCCTGACAGCCTGGTGGATAAAGCTGTTTGTTAGTCTGGCGGAGCAGTCACAGAGGCTCCTATATCTCCTTCCAGAGGCTGAAGAGACTGTGTGCATGGTCGCTTTTCGGGTGAGGCAGGCGTTGTATGTGCCTTGCAGGGGGAGGAGTGGGGCACAGTGATCTTTCCAGCTGTGTTCACTGTGTCGTCAGGGCAACTCCCACCCTACACAGTAATGCAGCTGGTGAAGAGGCTCTCAAAGGTGCCTCAGTTGAAATGCACATGATTGGTGAAGGGGTTTTATTGCCTGTATCACCACTAAATTAACCAGGCATAGCGCTTTGTTTGTAAGGCTCATGGCTATGTTACAAGGGGGGTTAGAGAGTGGTGTGTAGTCTTTTTACTTTGACTTCAGAAACTTGCCCACATCGCTACGCTATTTGGCTGCCTTTGCAGACTCGCTGCAACCGCAATACCTCCACCCTGGTCAGGATGCTCATAAAGGTTCCCCAGTTGAAGATGCACATGATTGGTTAAGGGGTTATTGACTGTCTCACCACTGAGTGAAACTTGCCCACATCGCTACGCTATTTTTCTGCCTTGGCAGGCTCGCTGCAACCGCAATATCTCCGTCCAGGTAACACTGATTTGTTTAATTTTTTGGCATGATCGGCAATGATGTCAATATTGATGAAATCCTCTCAATTCTTGCCCTTAGCTCAAACTGAGGTGGGCAGGGCTAACACATGATGCAGCATTTACAGTTAAATCCCTGTGGCTTAGATGAACTTGAGATGAACTCACGCCAGTTCTGTTTCTTGCCTGGCAGTGGGGGAGTTGACACATTCAAACTGAAGTCTAACTGATGCATTTTGCATATGACACAAAACCTCCCCAGCTTTTTCACGCTTAAAATAACTTCTGCCTCGTCATGCAGTGGTGCTAGTGGAATTGGACAGTGCAGTTAGCCACCTCCTGCACATTCACACTGTGACCTCTCTTGAGGAAACAACACCAACGCTGACTTTCAAGCCTATTTGTGTGTGTGTGTGTGTGTGTGTGTGTGTGTGTGTGTGTATCGAATGATAATTTTCAGCAGTGACATCCAGGGGTGAAGTGGATCGGGCTCTGTCGGGGTGACAGAGGCATTCAATAGCGGCAGTGTTTTATTGGATTTACCGCTAATCTTATTTGGCAAACACTGATACGGCCGTGAACACGACCTGTGAGCTTACGGCTCCGGTGTCAGTCACAGCTAATGATAATCCAGATTTCTATTTTCCTGCTTACTCTTCCTCCTCTACCACTCCACGTCCCTTTTTTTTTTGGTCTTGTTGTCTTGCCCTCTTTGCATCCAGATAGTTTTAATTGGATTGTGATGCTGTGACTTGTAGCAATTCTCTGCTCAATCTCGAGTGCTATAACACACTGACTAGGAATCCAGTCAGAGTTGACACATTATAGAGACTACAGTACACTGGGATATGCTGAGGGTTCAGTATCCTGTTCAAGGACATTTAAACAAACAGCCACGAGGTCCCAGCCAACCAGCCAGACACTTTCGAGCGGTGAATCCTTCAAATCCCAGTGGACTCTCTGCTGTCCTGCCATGCCAACGTTACAAATGAGGCGCAGCTTAAACTCTTATCATGGCACACCCTCTTGTCTCTATGTATTTAATCAAAGTGCTCATTAAGGCAGGAATAGAACTGTGAGGGTTCTTGTCACCACTCACCAGCCCTGAATGGAAAAATCCCATGTAAATCAGCGAGTACTGTCTTTAGGAACGAGAAGATTTGATACAACAAGGACAGAATGGGGAAACGACAGCTAACCTTAACTAATGAGAACTCACTGAGTGTTGTCGTTAGGAAGAGGAAGGAGTAGATTTGATACAACAAGGACGGAATAGGGAAACAATAGCTAACCTTAACTAATAAGAACTCACTGAGTGCTGTTATTAGGAAGAAATACAACAAGGACGGAACAGTAAAACCACAGCTAACACTAAATACTGAGGGCAAGGAAACTCAGTTCAGTTTCGGTTTTCTGTGCCCCTTTCATCAGCTATTTGCTGTCGGTTCACAAATTGGGTCTATGTTGTTTATGAATTTTCTCGTTCCTATTTCTAGCAACAGCTCTGGGTGAGCTCAAGCATCAGAGGTAAGGGTTGATCTACACCGGACCTTTCCTTTAAGCATGAGGAGAGGAGGAGTCCGCAGCATCATCATCTGAACCTGGGCCCTCGGATCTGCCTGCTGATGAGCAGATTTTAATTCAGTTCCGGCCCGAATGCTGTGGCATGTCCCGGCGGCAAATGAACATGCTAATGCCTTATTGAAGATATCTTGGAGCTATCGCTAAGGCTTACCAGTGCTGACTAATTTGAATCCTCGTTTCACTCAGTGTTTGCAGAAACTGGGGCATTAAGCTCATGTCTTGCTTGCTCTCCTTTATTGCTACCAGAAAGTCTGAGAATGCCAATTCAGCCAGTCTGGAACAACCTCTGGCGAAAAGAGAGAGATAGAGAGGGAGATGGGGGAGGGGGGAGGGGGGTTGGGGAATCAAGAGGTGTGAGGAGAGAATGCTGAGAAAAAGAGAGGGACGCTCGGAAAGACAGATCAGCGGGGCTGGAGGCGTTGAGTTGGCCGCATAGGGAGTATCCGTTCCACGGGCTAATCTGGTAGTAATGCTAGCGCTCGGGCTGTAAAAAGGCCCGAGATTAGATTTAGCCGCACAACCTGTCCCCGACCTTATTGCTGCTGTCTTCATTTAGCTGGAGAGAGCCTCCTGCTTCCAAAGCCCCATTCTCATCTCGTCTGCATCAATGAGGAACCTGACACTACTGCATCTCACTCACACACACACACTCACAGACTCACTCACATACACACACACACACACACACACACTCAGTCAGTCACCCACTCACTCACTCTCACACACACACAGAGACACCCCCCCCCTCATTCCACATCACTGCCATCTTCAACACACAACTCCTGAGTGTATTCAAACTGAGAAGTGTCGAGGAGGGTGTGTGTTATGGGAAGTCTAGTAGAACAGTGTGTGAGTGTGTGTGTGTGATGATGTGTGACTTCAAAGCAAGTGTGTGTCTTGCAAACTGTGTTGAGTACCTCAGTGGTAGTAGGAAGGAGGAGAGCTTGGAAGTATTCCTTACATTCTAGTGCATTCACTGTTAAAGGGGTACTATGAGATCTTGCATAGTTTTTAGCGCGATTTCTTTTTGTCTCAAATCGTAGGCATCTCCCCTTGATCAGTTTGCTGCCTGCCCCCTGAATACATGGTGAAATAGTCCGGGCTCGGGAGACAAGAGCTGAAAACCTCAAACAAACACTAGGGGCACAGGCTGTGCCCAGTACATAACAAAACAAGTTTCAGCCAAACACCAAAAAGATTGGTAGGGGAGGGGGTGGGGGGGTCAGTGAGCGTGCACATCTGGATTGGGGGGGTGGGGGGGGGGGGGGGCCGTGAGCAAGTTGATTTAGTGGCTTGAATTTGAGAGTAGCGTTTCGTTTGGTATTTTGGTGTTTACATGGAACATCAACAGAAGTGACAGCTTGCAGGATCTCATAGTGCGCCTTTAAAGCTGACTGGTATTTAGCAGATACTTAGCAACACAGATTCACAAGAATCTTACTGTGGTCAAACAATTGTACGTAAGTTCATGATTTTACCAATGTTCCACCATAGAGTTTAGTGTGTTGTGTGTGTGCACTGTGTGGAACTGTTGATGTGTGTTTTTTGCTCCAACAGTGCTCCACCTGCTGAGTTTTTTGGAGAAGAATATAAATTTAGAGGCATGTTTGATTGTTTCATTAAGGTAAAATGTGTACTGAATGGTGTATCTGTATGTGTGTGTGTGTTTGTGTGTGTGTGTGTGTGTGTGTGTGTGTGTGTGTGTGTGTGTGTGTGTATGTGTGACTGTACTTGAACTTTTGTATTTAAACCATCCATTTTAAGTGCAATTTAATAAAATGATGATCATTTTAGCAGACTGTAATATTTATCACAACAGGCAAATCATAATTGATATCAGTATTGTCACTTTTCAGAGCAATAACAAAAATCACAAATAGTTTTTAAAGCTCTTGAGAGAGCAGATATTTTCTTTGTAATCATACAGAGCCATTTTTTAACACAACAGTTAGTCTAGCATTGCAGCTGAGTGTGATTGCTCGCCAACTGGTGTGGTAATAATTTCATGTCTTGCACACACATCTTCCATAAAAAGATCAGTCATAGCATTTACCAATAGCAGTGACACGCGACACAGCTGGAGAAGATCTGCTATGAAAATGTACAGCAGAATGTATGGCATCTGTCATAATATATTGATGCAGTGGTTTCGTTGGGCCCATGACAATTAGGCTTAAATAATACATGCTTATACTTTATGTAAGTTGTATAGTATGTTCTGTACTGTATGGAAGAGTGATTTCACTGTACAGGAAGGTCAGTCGCTCGTGTGATTCAGTGTTTCAGGAAAGCAGGAAAGCAGCATGAAGTCTGAAGGGGAGATTGAGCATTTTGTTGCTTATCAGAAAGTGTGTGTGTGTGTGTGTGTGTGTGTGTGTGTATGTGTGTGTTTTGACCAGGTCATGGTAGAGCATGTGTTGTGTGGTGTGTGAGACTGTGTGTGTGTTTATGGTCTCTGGGGAGAGGAAGAGGGAGAGAGAGAGGGAAGAGAGTGCATGCGGGCCGAGGGGGAGAGTGTGTGCGTTTGGTCCCCCGTAGGCAGATGGCGTAATGAGAGTTGTTGAGAGCTCAATGCTCTGTCAGTCTGCATCTCTCAGGCCATTCATCTCCCCCTAACCTCTCCTGCAAACACATGCGGACCCTCTCCTTCCCCTATCAACCTCTCTTTCTTCCAGTCCCTAGCCGCTCATGACACCCTCCCTTCCTCTCTCTCTATCCCTCTCTCCTGCTCTGCCCGCCCCCCCCCCTTCTCCCTTTCTCTCTCTCCCCCCCTTCTCCCACTGGGCCCCCCCACCCCTTCTCCCTCTATCCCCCTCTCCCGCTGTTTCCCTGTTTCCTCCTCTCTCGACAGCTGTTTCTCTGGTAAGGTTTCAGTGATTGGGTTTAATGGAGTATCAAGGCTCTGCCCAATTAGATTTTGGCATCATGTTCCCCCTCTACAACAAACACAATTTCCCCCAATTCAACACGCTCGTGTGGACATTCAACATCCTGTCCGTCATACGCTAACATGGACACGCGCACACACACACATACACACACACACACACACACACACCCAGACAAACACACGGATGCACGTCCACACACACACATACACACACACACACACACACACACACACACTAATATGAAAGAGGACCACAGAAACACTGCACAGCGGTGTCCTCATTTGCCCACATCTTACAACTGGCTCCAAGCTCCACTGTGAAATCAGATGCTGTTACAATTTTTTCTTCCCGTTTTCTTATTCTGTGCCTTGGGCAGAAAAAAAAACTGTGTTAGGCCTCTCTCTCTCTCTCTCTCTCTCTCTCTCTCTCTCTCTCTCTCTCTCTCTTACACACACACACACACAAGCACACACACAGCATACTTTTCACACACACAGCAGAGTTTTCACATTCTGAGTTTTCCAGCATGTGATGATAGGTAATTTATGTGGTGGGGTGTCGGACTAGTTTTGTAAGATAGTCTCTTTTTTTCATTTTTCTCTTCCACCTACCTGTCTGAGAGACCCCGTAGCCTTTGGCATTTCCTGTCTCATTTGCATTCCCTGCAGGCAATATCCAAGGACACCCCACTTCTCAGGGCCTCTTCCTCCCCCTGCCATATAGGTCCCTTCCACTGCAGTCCCCTTGAAGAAATCACCCACATACTGTATAGCTTCCTGTCACTGCAAACCTTTACTCAAGGAACACACAGCTAGCCAGGTGGTGCACAGCAAGTTGACTGCATGCTGTTAGAGTACCAGTAGTTAACTGAGATAAGTGTGTGTGTGCTTGTGTGTGTGCTTGCGTGTGTGCTTGTGTGTGTGTGTGTGTGCGCGTACAGATGACACACTGTATTGTAGGCTGTATTTTGTCCAAATGGCTGGCTATTTATAACTCAGCAAAGATCCTTTAATGCCCTTGGCAAATAGATGTCAACCAAGCAAATATCCAATTAACTAAATATCCTTCTGCTGTCAGTGGAAACTGTATGTGCACCTGCACATAATATGCAGATGTGAAGATGTACTCTACATACACACATACACACACACACACACACACACACACACACACACACACAGAGTTATCACAACAGATTTAGGTCAGTGAGAAAACTTAGAGTGACTAAGTTAAGTTTCTGTGCGCACAAAGGGACTGCATTTGCTGCTGCCTGAGATCTGCCCATGTCAAACTCTTCTCAGCCTTCTGAGCTCGGCTGGAATCCTCTCCGAGGAGCCGCTGCAACTGTAGGCGGACGAGTCAGTCGGCACTGACGGATGCTCCACGAACTAGACTGAACTCATGAGATGTCAGAGATGATTGTGACTCATACTCAGGCCTTAAAGTACAACTTGAAGGTTAAAAACCTCTTTTCATTAGAGAAATAAAAGAACACATTTTTTCCAAACAATTTTCAATTATAGACACACTTTGTTCGTATTTTCTGTTGTTTTTTTGTTCTGTCTTCATGAACGTTCTAAAACAGAATTTGCTTACAGTAGCACAACATCACATGAGGGAGTCTGGCCCAGTTGGTTTATCATATCCATAAGGAACTATGCATTATAATTATGTTTGAGACTGGCATAGTTGAAAAAAAAATTCACAGGCAAATGCATTTTAAGCCTAATAATTATGAGCGGGGGTGCCACTAAAAAATTCTGGCCGTATGACTGAAAATAATTTTGGGCCCCCCATTGATTATAATATTGAAATGTTCTCTTGGGCCCCCTGTCAGTGCTAGGCCCTTAGAGTCATCCTAACTTTATCCCCCTGGCGGTGCCCCTGATTGAACCTCTTTGGCATCAGACAGTGATTTGGGAAACTAACGTCCACCACCAGAAAATGAATTTAGTTGAGGAGAGAAGTGGGCATGGTGAGTAAGATAACAAACTTTAACGCTACAAAATACACACAGGCAACTCAGTTCATGTAAGAATGTGTTGGCAATTACCACAGGATTGTGTTAGCTAGCAGTAGGATAACTAACAAGGAAAGTAAAGCAACTGAATACCATTGTACCACCTGCTACTTTTTTCAAATAGTCTAAACTAGAGCGGGTAAACATAAAACCTAACGTGGCCTACAGACAGTATGCGAGGGGTGTTATTAATGGCTAATTGACCATGTTGTGTCCAGCAGCAAGTTCACCCACCACAACCCACAACACCAGACTGCCAGTTTGTAGTTTTGGCTCTGACATAGCAGTTATAGCCTAGGGCTCATCTGTGTTTTGTTAAGGAGCAGTGTTCCATCTCAGGGACTTAACTAGTGAATCTAACTGTTAACCAAAGTCAGTTAAGTTATCTTTGCATCACATACACCCAAATGGTTTGGGAGGCTTTACATTACTTGATGGCATGGTGTATTTCTGGCTTTGACTTTGTAAGTCAGCTGTAGTTTTTGTAGACCTGTAGTGCCTGTTTGTCCCTTATTGTGATGGAAATATCGGTTAATGTATTAGA
>JAVQKI010456865.1:0-16756 GCA_036025975.1 Nematalosa erebi | reverse complement strand
TTTCATGTATAGACTTCCTCTCATGTTTACTTCAAAACCTCAGTGGAGGACAAAGACATTAATTTCTTTTTCACTATTGCTGGAATTTAATTTGTGCAGAATAGTGGTCTGTCAGATGAAATCATGTGGTGGTTATATTTGACACTCTACAGGACATGAGTCTTGTTACTGAACAAAAAAACGTTTAGATCAGTTTAATAACATCTTAGAGCCCCTAAACAATTACCTCAGTATACAAAGGGAAAGGCCAGATGAGGTCACCACCACACCAACTTCCAATCACATGACAACCCTGAAGTATCTAGTGGAATGTAACAAAGCTATTTTATTAGCCTTTTAAGGCACTACACACTAGGCTCAAAGCAAGACACTGACAGGATCAAAATGAAGCAAACAAAAAAAAATACAAGACAATTATAGGTAAAGAACATGTATTACTATTGTTCATACATACAATATCAACAGCTAAGGGAACCTTCACTACAAAATGTGTATCAAGGCATATCAGATCATCTGCATAAGTGGGCCAGCCCCCAAGCTTTTTAGGGGGGTCTGGCTTTCAGGGCCCTAGGCGGGACGGATGGTCCCTCCTCAGTTTAAAAGGTGGTGGGTGTGCAGGAGATGGGCTCACTATAGACCCAGGATGTCAATAGTGGCTGCTGCATACCCAGGGAGCTGACAGGCATCAACCTCATCACATTTCACTCTCTCTCTCTCTCTCTCTTTCGCTCTCTCTCATTCTCTGTCTATCTTGTGTTCCCTGACACTCAGCCTGTCTGTTTTTCCTCGCTCCCTCCTTCTCTTCGTCCCCCCGCACCCTGCTGATCGGTGCACACCACACACAAAGGAGCACACCTGGATCTGCAACTCACCCCAGGGGCGTCTGGAGGGGTCCACAGTGAGTCTCTGTGGAGATTGTTATCTTTGATGCAGACCTCAGTTGGCTTTGTCAAATGAAATATTTGACTCTTGTTAAGCTTCTTTTCAGCACCTGTCTTGACATGTCAGAATTGCCACAGAATTTCTATAGTTATTGTTGTTATTTATTTATTTTTACTGCGTGTCACACTATATTAAGTTTATTCATTTCCTTTGTATAAAATCATGTAAAATGTAATGACATGTAATTTCAAGTTTGCAAAGGCTTCTTTATGTCAATCTATCTCCCCTGCAGGAGGTTAGATGATGCCCCACACTTTGACTGGGCTCCTGCTACTGGTGGGGCTGGGTGCTTTGGCTCAGGAATACTATGGGGACAGAACAGGGACCAAGAGGACAAGGGGCAGATATCTGACAGGAGGCACTGTGCAGACACACCAAAGTGGACAAGGTAAAACATCCAGGGGGACTCACAGCTCTTGGGCTTCAATAGGTCTTGTGGGCTCCAGATTTGATGGTCTCACTGATAAGGACAGTCTTGTTGTCTGTGAGAATGTGTAGTTTCGAGTTGAAAGAAATCAGTAGTATTTGATTTCAAGCCAAGTTAAAACTACAAGATATTAAACAAGATATGTGGGCAAGAATCAAACAGTTCGTTGAAGCACCTGATTTTCAGTCCACAGTGATATGTTGATCTAATCTCTCAGTCTGTCATGTTTAATGTCATAAGTGCCAAAGAGCTGTAACTCAAACCTTCATTTTAGCACATCTGGGTGATTTATTTTGACCTACATGTATAGGCTACTTACTTTGTCTTATGAAGTGATGTGTATGAGTATGCTGCAGCTTTGAAACTAGCTTTTCAAGCAGACCATTATGAATGTTGTAGATACGTATTACCCTGCAATTGCTACATATCAGAAGATTCTTTGATTTAACTTCAGCCCCTATTTCATGGCATTAGTCAGTCAAAGAGATGCAATATACAATGTGATGGAAATCTAGACTCTGACATTAGGGAACCAATGATCTGTGGCCTGTCTCTGCAGAGGCCATTCTGGATGAGGACTGCAGCGTGGAACTTGCCTTCCTGCTGGACAGCTCAGAGAGTGCCAAAGAGAACCATGAAAAGGAGAAGCGCTTTGCCATTGATGTGGCTGAGAGGCTCTCCAGCATTCGGCTCAAGACAGGCCGCCGGCTGAGTGGCAAGGTGGCCCTGCTGCAGTACAGCAGTCATGTGCTCATCGAGCAGACCTTCAGCCAGTGGCGCGGCATCGACAACTTCAGGACGCGGATCCTGCCCATTGCCTATATTGGTCATGGCACATACACTACCTACGCCATCACCAACATGACCAAGATGTACGAGACCGAGTCAGGGCCCGGCGCCATCAAGGTGGCCGTACTGTTGACCGATGGTGTGTCGCACCCCCGCAACCCGGA
The DNA here is from genome assembly GCA_036025975.1 of Nematalosa erebi. Taxonomy (NCBI): domain Eukaryota; kingdom Metazoa; phylum Chordata; class Actinopteri; order Clupeiformes; family Clupeidae; genus Nematalosa; species Nematalosa erebi. Next base: position 14,434 of record JAVQKI010456865.1, on the reverse strand, counting down.
CATCTTCTCTGCCACAGCAGATGCCAAAAACCAGGGAGTGAAATTCTTCATGGTGGGCATCACTCGCACAGCCAATGAGTCCACCAATGTGGCACAGCTGCGTCTGCTGGCAAGCTCGCCCCCTTCACGCTTCCTGCACAACCTGCAAGACACTGACATCATCGAGAAGATCCTCACAGAAATTGTGAGTAAAGATTGGTTGACTTTTCCTCTTTTTTAGGCCATTGTAGGTTCTAGAATCAGTCTATGTAGCTAGTATATTTACTGATAAAACTATAGGACATCCCAAAAGTATATTAGGCATTTCCAACAAAGGAGCTCTACTGCTAACAGTCCTTTCAAAAATTCCTCAGTAATTATATGTATCTGGTTACAAAGCAAGGTGATGGAGTTTTGTTGACATTCCCTACAAGGCCTTGCAATTATAACACAATACCTGCACTGAGTCTATTGAGAGTGTTTTTTTTAGCAGAAAATGCCTGCTATCTATGTTTCTGCCTCTTAAGCTGGAAGCTCCATCTTTCTGCACCTGACATTTCAAACAAGTACATAGACCATTGAGTACTTGTCTGAGCATTAGTCCTTAGAATATCCACTCAAAGCTCAGGTCATTGTACTACTCCATGCGTGTTTTGAATATTTTTTTCCAAGGTCTATTTTCAGAACATTGTTTTCAGAACAAAGACAGGAAAATGATTACACCAAAGTTCAGGACTTGACATGTCTTTGGATCCCATGCCTTTCAGACCCCAGTGTGTAGAATGTGCAAGCACTGGGTGTTCAAATGTATGTCTGAGTCAGATTCCCAGACAGTGACAAAGGCCTAAACAATCACATAATAATTAAAAGCACTGATAGTGATTCATTAATGAAAGCCTCCATAGTGCTTGTAATTAACCACCCAAAACAGTCAATTGTTTCTTTTTTTGTAAATTTGTATATCTAAAATATCATACTTCAAGTCTAAGTGTCTTCTTCTTTCAAACAGGCTGATTTGGCTGATGAAGGGGTATGTATTTTATAACAACCTTGATGAAATGTATGTTTTCAATATGATTAAAATTATTAAGCATCAAGGTTTCCCAACAATCATTCTGAATATTCAATATTTATAGTGTCCTTTGGCGCTGAAATGTTCTTGTGAGAAGGGAGAGAGGGGACCCGGTGGACCAGCGGTGAGTTTCACCTCCTATAAAAGAATTCCCTATACTTTTTAAAACATCACATTCCCTCACATTGGAATCATTAGAGGACAAGTGATCTTTTGCCCAGGGGCATGAATTCTTTGAGGAATTTCAAAGAGAGGAACTGTCTAGGGTCTGACATTTAGAGGTAAGTGCATACTTTGTGAAAGTCTGGATAATTGCTGTCTTTGTTGAGATCCCACCATCTCCCACCTGGCCCCAGCCCTGACTCCCTCTGGGTGAATATCGGCTGAAAGAGTTAAGGCGTCTGCTAGATTTATTCTTTCTCTCTACGATACAGGCAAAAAAATGTTACCTTACGTTACATAGGGAAATTTGCATATTTCACGGTTTACCCAATTTCCCACTGACCACAAAGCCAAAACACTGAGCTTATTCCTCATTGGTCGGACAGCATCACATTTGCTCACAGTAGAATTTATCCCCCATGGAGACGCTGAGGGGAGCATCTAGTAAAGGTCTCCACTGCCAATAAACTGAGCTTTGTTCCCATCATAAATAACACTAACGGCTGCTGCTGTCTACTCCCATAGCTAAGGAGAAGAAAAGACTCAAAGTAGGGTTAAAACTGGCTGATGTGTGTGTGTGTGTGTCTGGGGGGGGGGGGGGGAGTTGATGGGGATATTCCACCTCACCCAGCATAGCCAAGTAAAAGACATCCTCCGATCTCAAGTCAAGATGAATGCAAGACTGATATAATGGTCACTTGTATCAGTGCTGTGGAACAATTGCCTCATGGTTATTGACCAGGTGCAGAAGTCTGCCCTGCACTTCTAGCCATTTGACTGGTCATATTACTTTAATTGCCAGAAACCAGTGTGGAGAAATACATTTGTCACGGTCAGCCCAGGTGCCGCCCAATCAAGTGACCCCTCCCACTCTTGACCAGGCAGAAACATGCGTAATCACTGTTCCTCCTAACATATCCACGACCAAGCACAGACCTACACTTATACACACACCTGGTTATTATCCAGACTTTCACTGCATGCAGGGGAGAGTTATAGAGGGAGAAGTTGCACTTTCACATTTACTGACACACGTCTAGTTGGACGGCCCTTTTCTTTCTGACTGAGCTGTAATCACACGCCAGGGTAGTCTTCAACTGAGTGATGGGGGCTGGGTGAGACCCTACTCCCCTTCCTCAGCACCTATACAAAAGGGCAACTTGGTTAGAGGAGCTTTCACTGTCCCTGTAATCTTCTTAAAGTATGACAGAAACACACCCCAGAGAGAGGGAAAGAGAGAGAAAGAGAAAGAGAGTTCATACTTGCGAAAATCTGAGGTCAGGTAACTTGACCTTCCTGGATTTCCGTCAAGCACATTATGAAGAGATGAGGTAATGGTCTCAGACAAATGTCACATTTCAGTGATTTCATTCCTGCGTAGGTCTGCTCAAACCTCTTGTCTTACCTCCACAGGGCAAAAAAGGTCGCCCAGGTGATGATGGCGCCCCTGGACTCAAAGGACAAAAGGTCAGTAATCCATCTCTATTACAGTTGTAAATTCATCTGGTGTTGTGGATTTTCAGAGTGTTGCTGTCATTTATTGTTTTGTGACAACACTGATTGTGGCACTGATGCCTTAAAAAAAAAGAAAAAAAAGGTGACAAGTGGCCCCAATGTGGCAGCACACAGCCAGTCTGTCATTAAGATGGACACGACCATGATGAATGACTGCACGTGTATCACTCAGTACGGACTCTTTTTTTCTTTACCACTCAGGGTGAAGGTGGGATTCCGGGACTTTCTGGCCGAGATGGGGGAGAGGTGAGAGGTCAACATGCCTGGGGAGAAATCTACCATGTCTAGCTTGCCAATGACCAGACACAAAACAAATATCTTTTTCTTTAAAAAAACTAAACAAAACTTTTACGGAATAAATTGTGAATTATTAAGCTGCATCTTGTCTTGTTGTCTGCTGTCTAGGGTAAACCTGGTTACAAAGGAGAGAAGGTATGTAATTTATCCATCTTTTCACTTCAGATGCCTTGTCTTTTTTTGTTGTGTAGAATTAAAACTCTATGTTTAATTGTGTTGTGCAGGGAGAACGAGGTGAATGTGGGACTCCAGGAATCAAAGGTGACAGGGTGAGTACAGTATGTCATCATAGGACTGAGTTATTGCTCCAATTCTCAAACTTTGACCAAATGTTTTAGAGGCATTTCAGATTTCATCATCTAGGTTAATTTACTTACAGGGACCTGAGGGGCCTGTTGGCACAAGAGGATCTAGAGGACTACAGGTAGGCACAGACATGTCCAGGACAGAAAATCAACCTTTAAAACAAACCCGTGGAAACAACATTGTGGCTGGATTTGAGTTCTCCGACTAAAAGCTTTCTGGGGAGACTAACCTACACGCTTTCTGAATTCCCCACACAGGGTTTATCAGGCCCACAGGGTGACATTGGACCTGAAGGAGTCCCGGGAAAGAAGGTTTGTGACTTATTTTCATTCTTTATCCCGTATCATATGCCACATCAGTAACAGCATCTTGCACTTAGAAGCACCCGTCAATTCAGGATGCTAGATCTTTGAAGAGAGACAATATATTGAATATAATATTTATGCCAAAAGGCAATCGCAGTTGGTTAGCTGAACATCAAAAGTAAATGACCTCTTAGATCTATGACTTACATCTCCGAAACAGCCAAAGATGCTCTTTTGGCATGCAAGTGAGAAAGTGCCCACAGCAATATTCTCACATTTGTAGGTTGTCACAAAAGATTGCTTGCAGTTTGTCATGGCCGCAACTTGTCCTTGCAGGAAAAGAATATACATGCTATCCCTCCATATGATGACATGCAGGTGTACAGGAGAAAAAAACAATAGCCTCCTGAAAACAGATACCTCTGACAAGACTGTGCTGGAAATCAGTAAATGTCACCCATAGAAGCTGTTTTGTCCTATTCAAGCCAAGAGGGAGCCTGTAAATTTTGTTCAGACAACATTAAGTGGCAACATTGACTATTTATCTTGCCATTCATCTGTCACAGGTTGTCTGCTGTCACAGACTCTCAATGCCATGTCAGCCATGTTAAAACTGGAATTTGGCTCAGACAGCAGAGGCTGTGGGCCCCGCACAGCTCTGAACCCAAAGTGGGAGACATGGGAGTGCAGTGCCTCAGGCGACAACACTGAGATCTGCTGGGGCACTCAGACAGGGGTTGGCGTTCAGTTGTTATTTTAGCGTGTTTACACTACTTACAGTGGTCAGATCGTTTTAAGCTTTGTGCTTTGATGTATGGCTTTGACATGGCATCTTCGATGAGCTCTAAGCTCTAAGGGCTTCTTACAGTATGTCTCAATGACCAATGTCATTTTTTAATTTGTCACAATTGTTCTAAAATACATGAGGTTATGCATTATTTGTATGCTTTATTTTCTTTTGGTTTCTACACTTTTAATGCGCATTGGAATTTCTGCACTTTACATAAAATAGCTGTATAGCTTTGAATATTTTAGCTTCAAATAGTTTCCCCCAGGCTTTTGCTGTAGCTAGGCCTACATGTCAAGCTTCGTGTCAACAGTACAAACAGTAGAATGATTTACTATTTCAATTTGCATGCAAAATTACATGCCTGAGAGTCCCTCTCTCAAAAGGATGTCAAGTACAGTATATCAGCTTAAGTTAAAATGATTACAGATTTCAAAAATGACACCATGCTATACAGATAATGTTTGATAGTGAACTTATTTTGATGGCAATTGTTATAACACCATTTTGTTTACAAATAAGCATCTCAGCCTGTAAACTTGTTATATTCTACTATGTTCTGACTTGACTGACTGACTTGTGTTCTATTGACTGTCCACTTAGGGTGAGCGAGGTCCTCCAGGCCCAGCTGGACTTCAAGGAGAGAGTGGGATTGGATTACCTGGACCAAAGGTAGATTTTCCACAAACATTAGGATATTGCTTATTATTTTATATGAGTAGTTATATGCGATATAGGGTAAGTCACAAAAGTCTTTTCTGTCTAAATAGGGTGACCAAGGTTTCCAGGGGAGACCAGGCCCTCCAGGGCCTCAAGGGATTGGTGAGGCTGGCCCACCTGTGAGTATTTGAGCCATCAACAACTCCTGAACAGCCAGAGGCTGATGCCGTCATTTTACTTTACATATTCCTCTGTACACTTTATTGAAGTCCAAGTATTTCTTCATCCTATACATGTCCTGTTCATACTGTGTGATCTGACTTATGATACAGGGGCCTCAAGGGCCACAGGGTGTTCAAGGCGAAAAAGGACCACAGGGAGAGGGCTTTCCAGGACCAAAGGTGAATAGGACGAAATCACAAACAGAGAACACTTGCCAGTTAGAAATCCAAAAGGACTTGATATTTACACATAACCAGTACAGTGTTTCCCGCAGAGAATCTGTTAGCCAAGGTGGTACCAACCTGAAGAATGGGGGGTCAGTGCATATGCCAAGAAAAAAAATGTTTTGGGTCTTATATTTTAGCAGATGTCTCACCATAGGAAGCATGCTAGTAGATATATCTTTTCATATTTGAATAGGGTAGGTTGTCTGGAATCTGGCAATATAGGAATCATGATGGCGGCATACTGTATGGCTTAGCAAAATGCAAAACTATGTACTGACAGAATATTTTATTCATTATTCATATAACTGAAGTTATACTTCTTGCATGTGCCATATGACAGGCAGAGGTCTGAGAACAAGTTTTGATATAGAAAGGAAATTATGTATTTTTGTGCTGGGGGAATGGGGGGTGAGATGGATGCAGAGCTGTTACTTATTATTTTTTATGTAAATTTAAAGCTAATTTTATCAACTAGAGAGTAACGCCATTGGAAAGCTCAGATCAGGTGTGCTGTGACAAAGATTCCGCGAGTAATCTGATAGAGAAGAATGGACTTCTATCTAACGAAATTCGGGTCATGCAGGATTTTGGTTGTTTGTTTTTGTCAGGGGATGTAGTCAAGGCAGGAGGTGTTCAGATGCTCAGATGGCCAAAAGACACAGCTAAACTGTGTTAAAAACCATCTAATTTAGACAGATGATCATTATGTATTTATAGGATGTTTTTAAGAAATGTAATTGCTTTGGAACTCATTATGGCTCCTTGCACTCATTACAGCAGTAGTGGCTGAGTGCAGGCTCAGGTCAAACACTTATGAATGACTGGTTTGTTTTATAATTTTGTAGAATTACTTCCTACTGTTACATAACTTGCTTTGCATTCAAATTAATGCTGCCTGACTGATCCGACAGGACTTGTTTTATAGATGCCCTTTTATTGTCATGCATGCCTAGACATGGTTGAAATAGTAGGCTTTAATGCTCCCATGCCAAAGTATGTGAGGGGAATTGTGATTTTGGTTGCAACAGCAGCCTGCACAAATTTACAACAGCAGTGTGTAATGATGAAAGGGATCTAAGAAGGTGTTGTAATAAGGGTGATTTAATATCCACATCTTAGATAAACTCCCAAAATGCATGGGTAATAATAAGCTTTCATTAACATCAAAGAGAAATGCAGTTTCTCAGGAATGCCTTTACACATCTATACTTACCATGATTGTGCTTAACATTTGGAATAAGTCCCATGTTGGAAACATGAGAATCACAGCAACTCTGCAGGCTGCCTAACATCTGTCAGGGTTGAACTTACAACAATTGGGGAACTCCTCTTCCCCACAACACCAAAAAAAGGTCAGACAAACTCTATGGGCAAGGTCAACTCCCTTTAATTTAGCCAGCTACTATCTGTGAGTCTAGGTTTCATTACCTCTCAACACTGCTGAGGCAGTAACCACCACCTCTTTCACCACTATATGGTATGAAAGATCTGGATAGAAAATAGTGACACTGCCTGAGGAAATGAAGAGTAGCTCTTACTACACTGTTATTACGAGCGGAAACGTATACTCCCCTTACTTAAAAAAAAAACTCTTTTTAGGGACAAATGATAACAAGGTTAAACACATACTAAACAATACACTTTATGCAAACAAACAAAAAAAAAAACAGTTCTGAGCAGGTCTGGACAGTTTCCAGAGGGAGGGCACATGATCATAGAGTGGTTGGGTGAGCAGGATTGACACATGTGTTGGAAGAGTGGGGGTGGTTGGGAGAAAGCTGATGACCTCTCTTTTGTCTGGCAGGGAGACCGTGGAGTGGAGGGGCCGAGGGGGCCCCGCGGACAGCCAGGCATTGGAATCAGAGGAGAAAAGGTAGGCAGTAAATACATCAGTTAGTGAATGCCACTCTCACTGCCGTGCCATGTCTGCTCCACAATAGGGCTAATGAAGTAATGAATAGGCCTAGCCTGCAATTACACATGGGACCATGTTTAGGAAGTTTACTGGGAGAATGGGATTGGGGCAGCTGGAAAGGGGTGGCAAGGATCTGGTTGCTTTGGGAAAAGATGGGAAAAGTCTCACTACCTGTCAAACAGTCTGTCAGCATCTGTCTGCTGGTTTGAGGTGCAACCATTTAATCTTCCACTCTCTTTTGTAAGGCTAGGGTTTCATGTCTCAGTTTACCAGCATTTGAGACCAACAGCAGAACTTTAACCTATGTGACTTACGTAAAACTGTCAAGCAGTATGGGTCTCAACACCTTTTTACACATAAAATACGACTGGTGAACTAGGCCTACTATTAGAAAATACAGCATGTCATATCAAGACATTTGAACCAACCAACAATGTATCAACCAGGAGGACCAGCTAAACAATAAAGCATAAGTCCCTGCCATTAACTCTTGTCTATATGATAGGCTGCTTTGTAAATAGGAAGCGTCTTATATCTTGTCTGCTGAGTCATGCCAAAAAACTACACTGCTTGTCTTATCCTGCTGAAGACACTTTATGTTTAATGTGCAGGGAGAGCTTGGGCCATCGGGTTTACCTGGGCCTACAGGGCTTCCTGGTGTTGGCATCCAAGGAGAGAAGGTGAGTGTGTAAAATTTTGCATCTGAATTTTCAGACAATACTCTCAATATTAAAAAGGTTCAGGCTTTACTTGTTTTGCTTTACAGTAGTTGCTAGCCAATGAGTGCTAAGCTTGCTGCAAGCAAGGAGCCTAATGTTATGATCCAAATCTCTCTCGCTCTCTCTCCTATCCCTCAGTCTTACAAAATGTTACTGAACTATCATTCGTAGACTTGCCAGTAGGTGTTGCCAGTAGGCCTGATTGTAGCTGACCTTGTAATACAAATCATATCATTGGTTCGTTACATTGTAGCTGGATCAGCTGAGCTGACAAACATTTGGCTAGTGCTTAGTGACCTTTTGTCCTTGCCGTAGTTTTTTTAGCCTACCTTTCCTTTCTCTTCACCGTTTGGTGGTTTACTACCTCCCATTCAATGTTTATTCCACTTTCCACACAGCAACATTTCTCACCGGTTCTCACATGGTCATTTTGACCCAAGTTGCACTTTTCTGTCAGTGGCGACAAAACAATAGAGGGCGCTATAGGCCTCTTTTTCGATGGCCCTGAATTAAAAAAAAAAGGATTTCTTTGTCATCTTAAAAATCTCTGTTGAAATCAAGTACAATTTATGTAATATGTTTGACGTTATGCATCTGATGTGAACATAGGTAACTGTGCTTACTGTTACTGTTTGTAACCAGGAAATCGGTTCATCTGGTCACCCTATCATAGCAGAGAAAGGAGACACATATTCTCATCTTTTAACTCCATTCATCAGTCACCAGTTTTAATCCGCATCCCTCTCATTTGCTTTGTAGGGTGTAGAGGGTCCTAGAGGTCCACCAGGAGTCAGAGGGACACCGGGAGAAGGCTTACCTGGACCTAAGGTAACGTCTTTATTTGTTTTAGGAATGCTTTGGGACCTACAGTAGTGCAGAATCAGTCACACATTATCAAGTATTACAATAATGCATGACATTACTTTGATCTCTACCCATAACTTTGTTCGTTACCCATTTGACATACTGACGTACAAGCACAAAAGATACAAAGAGCAAATTGGAGCTCAAATAATCCTGTCGTCTTTCTGGGTGTGTATTTAATAGGGTGACCAGGGCCTGCCAGGGGAATTTGGAGCTCCTGGTGAGAGGGGGATTGGAGAGCCTGGGCCAAAGGTAAAGCCATGTCTTGTACTCTTCTACAGTCTCAAATGGCTTGTAGATGAAATTTCACATCTTAGCTGATTTTCACAATGCGCACCAGATTGCTGACCTCCTACTGATATACAGGGAGATCCGGGTGCCGCTGGGTTATCAGGTTTACCTGGGCTTCCTGGAGAAGACGGAGCTCCAGGGCAAAAGGTGAGTTTTGATACCAACTTTCATGCGCCTTTTACACATCACAACCCCCATGTTGGGAGTTTGTACCAAGTACCAATCAACTTGACTCATAGTATTCATAACAACATAGTCTTTTTTTATAGGTTTATTGAAAAAGTAATTCTTGATAAAGGGAACCCAGTTACCTAGTAACTGTATGTTTTGTAGGGTGAGCCTGGACTTTCTGGTATCAGAGGCCCTGAGGGAGCACCAGGAATTGGCACCCAGGGTGAAAAGGTATGAAATTCCCTTAATTTATGTTATTAGTGTGTAAGGGCATGCCTTAAAAAAACAGTAGGCTGCAAGCTGTTGATGTGCCCCAATGTAATTTCCCTAGGGAGACCAGGGGCAGCGGGGCGTCCGAGGGTTGCCTGGACCACATGGAGTGAGCGGCCCCTCTGGGCCAAAGGTGGGCATAAAGCATTGAGTAATTAGGAAACACTTATCTTCTAGTCTAATCCTTGCTTGATTAACAGTTGAATGGAACCATTTCACAGGGAGAGCCTGGTGCACCAGGACGCCTTGGAATGCCGGGACTGCCGGGACGTGCCATTTCAGGTGCTAAGGTAACAAGTTCACATTGTCTTTATCCAGCTTTTGCAATACATACTGTACGTCACTCATTCCATAGGCCTGCTGCCAACAATCAGAATGCTTTGACAGAGCACAGACAGATTCACTGGCAGAGAGGGTTGTGAAAGTCTGACATCATGCTGTTTGATATTGTAGGGTGATGTCGGTCCTCAAGGGCCTCCTGGTCCCGTAGGTGAGACTGGGTATGGATTACCAGGACCCAAGGTAGGAATCTCAATAAAAACCAACGTTTTTTGAATAGCTGGACACTGACCCTCAATGGACATGTCTCAATAATATTGATAAACAAGAAGACAACCCAGTTGATTGACTACTGACTGACTGAGTGATTCTTTTTAACACCAGGGTGACCGTGGCAGTTCTGGCCCACCTGGTCCATTCGGCCCCAAAGGGGAGGGGTTCCCTGGCCCAGCGGTGAGTGTCCGGTGCTAATATGGGAGGCCCTGTGAAGGTTACACATCTTGGGCTCGAGAGCTATTGTAAGAGAAGATTGCATCCAGTTAAATAAGATGCTTTGTCCACAGGGACCTCCTGGTCTTCCTGGACTTCCAGGAGAGCCTGGACCAGAGGGAATTGGCTTTCCAGGACCTAAGGTAACATCAATGTACAAAGACCATGTATTGACCTCTGCATTTTGACTACTCATGTGTCCTAGAGTCTCTTTGAGGTAATGAGTGTCTCTGGGTAGTTAGTGCATTAAGGCAATAATGCCTCTTATCTGTCAAAAGGGTGATATTGGCTTCAGAGGTCTGCCAGGTCTTCCAGGGCCCCAAGGGGAGGGCCTGCCAGGACCAAAGGTATTTGGGCTTTCCTCTTGTTTCCCTTTGTCCTCCTTTTGTTATGAAATGGTATAAGTATACAGCCAATAAAAGTTGCTTAAAGTCTGTAAAAGTAGTATAACATCAGCATGGAATAACATCAACAAATTCCAGACGAGTGGCAAAAATAATATTAATAAAACATAATGCTGTGTCTTTAGTAATACATGCTAGTAATTACATATGGAAACATCCAATAGTGTGGAGACTGAAAGTCTTAGCTGTTTCACTATTCATCGCCATTGCCATGGCAGCAACAGGACTCTCCCCAGCGTTCTCTCATTAATCCCGCCCACCTGCTGTTTCAGGGTAATGTTGGACGGCCAGGCCCGCAAGGCCCTGCCGGACCCCCAGGAGAAGGCTTACAAGGCCCCAAGGTATGTTAATAAGGGTCTCCATCACACAGAGGGAGACGTGGCCCATGACCTATGGCTTTTATGCTCCGTGGTGTAATTTAGCAGTGAACTGTGTAAACAGGGAGGAAAGAACAATAACTGGACATTTTATCATTTTTAGGGTGACCTTGGAAGTCAGGGAGTAAGTGGGCCAAGGGGGCCACCAGGAGAGGGTTTCCCAGGACCCAAGGTAGGAGCCCCTATAGGGGCGAACCATGATAGCTGTTTGGGAACGCTGCTTGATCTTAACATTTGTCTGATGGTGTCTGCTATGTCTGGTCCACCCAGGGTGACAGAGGCCTGCAGGGTGAGAGAGGAAACAAAGGCGTGAAGGGAGATATGGGCGATCCCGGACACCCTGGCGAGCCTGTGAGTAATTAATAGAGAGCCTGTCAAGCCCTTCACTATCCGATATTGTGTTCTCTGTTACTGATTCAACTTAAATGTGTTGTCTTGATATCTCAGGGAAGACCAGGAGTAAAAGGAGAAACAGGACTCACTGTAAGTTCTCTACATCTACATAATGTGTTAAATACCAAGATGTTGACATTTAGAAATGCATTAATGTGTTACAATCAGCTCTGCATTACTTTTGTTTACCTTAAATCCAACTCTGTCAAATGACTTCTTTCAGAGGGAAGATATCATCAAACTGATCAAGGAGATCTGTGGTGAGGCCCATTCAGAGTTAAAGATGACATCCATAGAAACTTTTGTATAGTGTTTATCTGTAAGATCCCTCTCTGTCCTTCATGTTTTCAGGATGTGGTATCAAGTGCAAGGAGAGGCCCATGGAGCTGGTGTTTGTGATTGACAGCTCAGAGAGTGTGGGTCCAGAGAACTTTGAGATCATCAAAGACTTTGTAACAGCGCTGGTTGACCGCGTCACAGTTGGAAGGAACGCTACACGAATCGGCATGGTGCTCTACAGTCTGGATGTCCACCTGGAGTTCAACCTGGCACGGTACATGACCAAGCAGGACGTCAAGCAGGCCATCAGGAAGATGCCCTACATGGGTGAGGGCACCTACACTGGCACTGCCATCCGCAAGGCCACCCAGGAGGCCTTCTACAGCTCCCGTGTTGGAGTTAGCAAAGTAGCCATCGTTATCACAGACGGACAGACTGACAAGAGAGAGCCTGTCAAGTTGGATCTCGCTGTGCGGGAGGCTCACGCCGCCAACATTGAGATGTACGCACTGGGGATTGTGAACAGCTCAGACCCGACCCAGGCTGAGTTCCTGAGGGAGCTCAATCTTATCGCCTCAGACCCAGACAGTGAGCACATGTACCTCATTGACGACTTCAACACCCTGTCAGGTATTGTACTAGCCTTACATACTCACAGATCATTTCCTAGATGAACCTCTACACTGTAGTTTGTGTAGCCTTCAGTGTTAGTTTGACCTAAAAAATAACAGAAGCTTTTTAATGATAAGGTACATGTCAGTTGGTTTGCATTTGATTCTAAATAGTGGATAGTGTTGCATACAATATTCAGCAGCATATTGTATTTCTTTGTTTAGCCCTGGAATCAAAACTTGTGAGCCAGTTCTGTGAGGATGAGAATGGTGCCCTCATCTACAACCGCATCACAAATGGCTACGGTAATGGTCATGCCACCAGTGTAAATGGACAAAATGGGTATAATGTCTATGGAAACAACGGCTATTGGAACAACCATAACCAGGAGTCAGAGACAGTGGACAAGAACCCAGTGATCACGCCTGAAAGCTACGGCAGAGGCCGAGGAGACACCTTCACTCTTCCCATCAACTCTGGCCCAGCCCCTACTCAGGTACACTTCTTTACAACAGTCAGAGGCAAAAAAATTCAAGCATCTTTGCAAGTACATGCTTCAAAATAGCCATTTTGATTGCATCCCAATAACAATAAATGTTTGTGCACACTGACTGCCCACTGTTTTAGTTCTACACAATCTTATTTTATTTGTTCTAAAAAAAATTTTTTAAAACAGTATAAGCTAAAACAGTGTGTGGACCATCTCCCTCCTTCTCACTAACACAATTGTCTGTCACCTGTGTCATTTGTCATTCTGTGCCACTCTGGATGTGTGCACATCTCTGTTCTTGTGTGCACATTGACTCGACTATGCATCTGCTGCAGGACCATGAAGAGGATGACTATTATGAGGGAGAAGATCTGGACCTACCACATGGTGGCACAATCGCCTTAGTAAACAAGACAGTTCGGCCTGCTCAACCAGTTACTTCTGAGAGGGAAGATACCCTCTCCAGAGAAAGAAGTTCATCCTCGTCATCCTCAGCACTATCTCCATCTACTGCAGTTTCAGGGTCCACCACACGTTTAGAGCCAGAGATATCTCCTGTAGTGATTACACGTAAGTAGTGTGGATTCCATCCATTCTTATTCCACCCCAAACATAAAACTAAATCTCTCAAAGAGAATCAGTGTTTTGATTTAATCTGTTTTCTCCCCTTCACAGAGAGACTCCCAACGGATCCGCGTTGTGATCTTGTTTTGAGTCAGGGCAGCTGTAGAGAGTACATCATTCGTTGGTATTATGACAAACAGGCCAACGCTTGCGCACAGTTCTGGTATGGCGGTTGTGATGGCAATGACAACCGCTTTGAAACCGAGGAGGAGTGCAAGAACATATGTGTCTATGGACGAACAGGTGAAGTGTATTTTACGGCATTCTAAGTTCCTTTCAAATGTTGTTTCCTTGTAATACTGATACTGCTTAGATCTACTGATAGTGCCTGTTTTTCTCTACAGTGGGTTAAGGAAAAAGTGAAGCTTTCAGTGACTGAAGTGAGTGAAGAGGATCCCCTTCTACATCATCCAAGAGGACCTTATATGTTTGTGTGGCAGCACTGTTTTTGTACATAATAAATGTTTCTAATAGAGAGGACAAAATCACACTGCCGGCCAGCAGCAGAACTGTTTACTATAGAATTTCTTGGTATCCACTCACGTAGATCCAGAATCATAGAAATGGACCCATGCCATCACCTATGTTTTAAGTCGTGACACTGTTTCCTGTCTCCATCCTGTCTTTTACTTGACTCTGCAAGTTTTCAGGAGACTGAAATAATTGTTGCTGTGTAATCTAGTGCCTTTGGATAATGGCATATGTATGTGTCTTGTCCTAATTCA
>JAVQKI010456507.1:0-18295 GCA_036025975.1 Nematalosa erebi | reverse complement strand
GGTATACGGTATACTCTGCATATTACATGTGGATGTATGTGTGTGTCTGTGTTATATGATGAGCAAAAAGATGTATTTGTGTGTACATGCAAGTGTGCGTGCATGTGTGTATGATGCATATGTGTTTGGAAGCACAGAGGGCCGTAAGGGGAATTTTGCTTTATTTTCAGTCTAAAATATTTATGAGTTTGTATTTTACAATATGCATGTTTGCATGGTTGTTTCACGATCAGGTTATGTATCTTGCTAATCCTATGCATTGGTTTTGCCAATGAATCATACAAATAGAAAGTGACCATTTGTGGTTTCTTATACACTGGTAGTCCCTGGTCCCTTCCTCCCACTCGCAAGAATATGAGATATCATTGTCCTTGTGGGGGGTGACGGTTTTGTTTTAATGAATTCTAGCATACGCTAACGAGACTCAAAAAACCACCAAAGGTTTTCTGCTGAATGCCCTACACTCTATTAGATCTGTCTTTATAGGGCTTCAATGTGTCAAAGAGAAATGAGGTTCTCAACCTTGAGGTCTCTCTTAACCTGGTGCTAAGTACAACGGCCGCTGCTTTATGTGACTGCTTTTAACTCAGGGAGGATGCTGCCAAGTAGCAGGTACAGTATAATGAAGATTCGAAGGCTTTGGCAAAGCTGTTTGGAAAAGTGCCCTTCATAAAGCTTTTATGTTCACAGTCTTCAATCCTTCATCGGCGCTAAGAACTGTGTACAGGCATTCACCTAGTGCCACAATTACTCCACCCAAAGACTCACGGTGCATCGTGCAGCATTTCGTCTTAATTGAACACTGGGAGTGAGGAATGGAATTTATGGTCATGGAGATGCCTCTACTCACCTCCTCTAACCACCTCATCTCACCTCTACAAGTGCTGGGGAAAGGAGGCTGAAGGAGGTGGAGAAGAGTGGAGGGTGGAGGCTGGTGGTGCTGGTGCTAGGGGGAGAGGGCTAAGGGTTTGGCGCAGACGTTGGCGTTGGCGTGGTAGCAGCATGCCCCAGAGAGAGCCGGGTGACAGCCTCATTAATCAGGGGTGTTGCTCACACCCATGGTGAACCTTTATGCCTCCCCTTAGGGGGGAGGATGTATGTGGAGCGTAGGAGGTCCTCTGGGCTTTAACTCCACCATTCTATCCCACCCCCGTTTCCCACTCACTTCATGATTACAACCCCTAGCATGTCAACACATTACCTAGACGAGGGGACCATTACATGTGCTCCATGACACAAGGGACAGATGATCTATTCAAGGTCCATGAGATTCCTCACTCTCACAAATTCATAGCCTGCGACCAGGTTACACCTTTTTTTCATAGCCTGGGACCTGGTTACACCTCCATAGACTAGGCTCAACAGAAAAATTGGCATCCGTTACCCTCCTCACCAGCAGTTTAGCATCAGTTAGCCAAATAGCGTCCTTGTACACTGACAGTCTGCCTTTTATATTCCCGGTCTGAGCCTAGGACCAGGTTACACCTTTTTTTCAATAGCCTGGGACCTGGTTACACCTCTATGGACTAGGCCCAACAGAAAGATCGGCATCCGTTACCCTCCTCACCAGCAGTTTAGCATCAGTTAGCCAAATTGCGTCCTTGTACACAGACAATCTGCCTTTTATATTCCCGGTCTGAGGGGTGTGTCGAGTCATAGGTGCACGCCTGAACCCCAGCAGTGCACGGTCAGCAGTCCCTGGGCCTAAATGAATATGTAAATATGTAAACAGGGTTGTTGCGGTTGTCAGTAGGCTGCTTATGCCTCATTGCAATGCCGTCCCCGGCCTCCTTCCATTCAGCTCTGGTGGCTAGGCTGGTGGAGGCCCTCTTATGCATCCTGTTTGCTGTGAGTGCACTATCCTAAGTGTTTCAGAAGGAGCTTGTAGGAGGTGGGAAGGAGGAGCGCAGAAAATACCAGGCGGTAAATAGGCAGTCCACTGTGTCTCTGCTTTTAAAAAGGCCCTGGAGGCGGCGTTCATAATGGAATTTTCTGATCCTCTGTCCTTCAACAGTTGAGGCTCTGTGGCATCCCCAAGTGTAGGCTGCTTGCTCTTTTTGAAACACAGATTTAGATGGAGTATGAGTGTGAGTGTGTGTGTGTGTATATATGTATCTGTGTGTCTGAGAGTGGCTGTTTGTGTGTGAGTGTGTGCATGTGTGTGTGAGTGTGTGCGTTTGTTTGTGTGGGTGTGAGTGTGTGTGTGTGTGTGTGCGCGCATCTCCAGCTGATGTCTTAACTTACTCTCTCTTTCTCCCCCATTGTCTCTCCCTTTTGTAGCTGCTGTATCCCAGCTGGAGCCCTCTTTAAAAGACTTGACGAGTCAGTTTTCCAGAAGCCATCCATCACCAACCTGTGCTACGGTACGGTCCCCCCTGCAACCAACCTCCCCGTCGCACAACGCCACCACGCAGCTCGGCAGCGCTCAGCAGGAGGGAGTCTCCAGCCCCGGCGGCCATGTTTTCCAGGGCTGTGGTGAAAATAATGGGTATGTCTGCGCGTCTGGCTCTACAGTAATGCCTTCTGTTCTCTGACAAACCACCGTCTCCCTCACCATCCCCACCAACCCCACCCCCACCCCAATCCCCCACCTTGTGCTCTTCTCCAGAAGCGTTGCCATTCTATACCTCATTGCAATACAAAAACAGTTTAAAGCTCTTTTCTTTTTATCCTTCCTTTCTTTCCAGAGCTTACTTCTATTTAGAGTGCCAACAGCTATGTCATCACCTGCACATTCCCTTGCATGCCCCCCCCATCCACCCCATCCACCCCTCCTTCCCCCCTGCACTCATGCCTTGGCCCTTGTTGGAAGGGTGTGCGGTGCATGTATACTAAGCATACTGGCGGTGGAAGGTAAGGGCTCTTTGCCTCTCTGAGCCGCTGCAGATGAGGAATACAAATGGAAGGAAAACAGAGGCAGTGATTAGAGTAGCTGTTTAACCTCCGGGTCTGAGGGCCTGCCGTTATTAGTTTGTTTACCCAGTTATTTGCACAGCTATCTGTGCTCACATCCTCCTAGCAACACACACACACACAGACACACACACACACACACACACAAACACACCTCCCCAATATGTTTGCTTCTGCCTGTGCTAATATTCCTAATTGAAGAGAGAGTGAGAGGTGGGACTTACCCAGCGAGTGAGAGAGTGTGTGAGGTAGTGAGTGAGTGAGTGGCATTAAACAGGAGGAATGACAGCAAGGCGAGATTGTTTGCCGAGAGGCAGCTCCTGGAAAGTGTCTCCACCTCAAGCTGATATTGGATTTTGACGCCGTCAATCATCGGATCGCGTTAAACAGGGTAAGCTGGGTGGACTCTTAAGCAAATCCCCACTGAATTCTAATTTTAATGCTGAAATGCTCATTTATATAACAAGGGTGTGGGAGGGGCAAGAAGAAGCTCCATTCCAATGCAAACAAGTCTGTGATCCATGTAGTGCTCATTTAAGAACCATTTGGTATAAGCTTAGTTAATGAGATTCCAAGGTATAGCTCTTGTGAAAGTCTTTATTATGTGATGTTATGTTCAGCCAATTTTTCTTTCTGCATGCCAGTCGTGTGCCCCTGCACCAGGATTTTAAAATAGCGTTTTGTGAGAATCTGCAGACCTCTGGGGAGATGAGGTAAATGCTCGGCATCAGATGCCCTGTTCAATTTGTCCGATAATGACATTCAGAGGTTTGTGGATTAAAGATTTCTCGTCATTACCTCGGACAGATAAGCAGCCTGGTCCAGCCTGGGTCCTTGGGCCACGTTATTCTCCTCAGCGTTTATTCAACCTTATCCGATCACCCACAAAAAAAAAAGACCCAAATCCTCCCTATTGGAAAAAATGTGGCTCAGTCGTGTTCATTGAGTTTTCACTGAAAGGGCATTTTTCTTCTAAGTAGGGCCCAGGCTTAATGTTGAAATAAATACATTTCAACCACACATTTCACAAAGTTAAGGAGAAATGTTCAGAGGGCAGCTATGAGAGAGGGGCTGTACCAAACACCCACAAACAAACAAACACATTGCATAACATGAGGAACATTCTTTACACAGCACTAAAACATTCAAAATACTGTACAATGGTGTTGACAGGCATGAGAGACAATGTACCTTGTCAATGCATCTGAATGTAAAGATTCTGATCAGCTTAGCAGGGATGAAACCTTCTTCTCGTACCATTATGGAGTGTTCTGTGAAACAGAAAGAAAAGGGTTGGTGTGAGTTCTCCTGAGGTTGTGTTTGCTCTTGTGGAAGCCGCAAGGCTCCTTACTCACTCTCTCCCTCAGGTTGAAGTGGCTGACAAGGGAGAAGCTCTGGGAAGTGTAATTAAATCTGCAATGAAAGATTTCCGGGGGAAGAATCCTTTAAAATTTAATTGTCCTCTACAAGACGTTGGGTGGCAGGGGGAGTTTCTAAGGGGAAGCAGAGGTGGGGGATGGGGGGTTTGGATCACAAGTGAGGATGAGGGTTAAGCTGAGGTTGATGAGCGGGGAAACTGTCATCGTTCTCAACTCTTGACATAATGCAATTCTCTCACAGGCACAGTTGCTCATGGAAATAAATGGAGAAATGAGGCAAGAGCGAATCTCAGCACTGCAACATGTCATGCTCTGGCACCAACTAAATTTGGTAAACGTCTGTTTCATAGCACTCCAGAGCACAGAAATGGGACTGTCACAACCCGCCAGTGAAATCATTATGCCTTTGGTATCTAATGTGTTTGCTTTGTCTTGTTCTCTCTGTTCCCATTTTATTCACACATCACAATACCAGCTCACGATTTAATCTTGTGATTCCCCCTTTCTCCGTCTTACAGAAGACCTGACATGAGAAACACACTGTTAACAAATAATTACCAAGAGAGAAGCTCAAGGTAAAGTATTCTATTTATACCTAACTCATACGCACAAAAGCATTTTGACAGGCTGGATGTGGTAAACAATCTGTTGTTTACAGTGGAGTTCAGACAACTGCCTCGCAACGGTTTTTCTCACAGCTGTATTGAGAATTTGTGTTCACATCGGTTGTGTCTTGACTTTCTGGGTTGCTTACACATCCTCGGAGGCCCGCGATGTGTTTACCAACCTGAGCGTGTACAATCAAACATCCATTTGATTTCTAATTTCCGTTCCCCATCCACGGACAACAATGATGTGAAAATGTTAATTTCTGCTACCTACTGTATTATTCAGCCCCAGCGATATATCCCACATCAAGTGTGTCTAATTCAGGTCACTAATGAGCCCAATGTTCGCTCTGTCCGGCGCTGTAATCACAAACACCACGGAGACCACAGCAGGACAATAGGAAACTAGGACGTGCTGTTCATAAGCAAACAATATACAAGCACTGCGCAGGGTGAGGGGATTAATCAGTGTTCAAAACTGCATCTGTGTGCACATCCTGCCAATGCCAAATAAACACTGTTCATCCAATCTCTCTCTCTCTCTCTCTCTCTCTCTCTCATTCTTTTCTAGCTACTATCTGTGCCACCTTCCACTTCAGATTAATACGCTAGTGGTGCTTTAGAATTGATTGGTTCCATGTTTGCAGAGTAATGTTTATCTTGGCCCGGCAGAGCGGCTGTGCTTGGCGGCAGAGAAGGCCACGGCGGCTGAATTGAATCCCGCGGTGCAGGTGTGGGGGCCGCGGCAAGCGGGCCGAGGAGGGGAGACCTTTCTCGCTCCTGCACTCCGCTGATAACTTTTTGCATTTGACCAGCGCATTGTTGAGGAGGCAAACAAGAGGAGCCCTGAGTGAGGAAAAAGAGCCAGTGGTTGGCATTTATGGAGGGGAGACACAGAGGATCTACCCCCCCCACAAACACACCACCACCACCACCACACACACACACACACACACACACACACACACAAAAAAAAAACAGCTTTTAAGAAGTTGATGGGCGAATACATTCATCCTCCATTGGCGCACAGGAAGTTTTTGCAAGGGGAGGTAAAAGAATGGTCCATTTACCAGGATTCCTTGGAGGGGGGGTGGGCTTCTTCGAGGGCTGAAATATTTCATTTGAATTTCACAGACACGGGCCAAGGCAAGTCAGGGGGAGGAAGAAAATTGTGGAATGCATAATGTATTACTCATTCATGGCGGTGCGATAAAGTTTGGAAAGGTGTTTGAGGACCTCAGCAGTTTATTTATCACGGCTGGTAGAGACAGTAAATGAATTAGCATGGCCAGCCAAAGAAAAAAAAAACCCATGATGTCGGTTTTGTTGGAGTGCCTTTATTATGCTGATGACAAGTGAATTGGTGGTCACTCTGATCTAGGGCATCCAAAGTGGCAGGCACAGCACCACAAGACAGCCAGACATGCACATTTTGTAGTGTAGAGCTGTCAAGTGATTGCTTTTTAAAAGGTAGCTACAGCTGGGTGTGAGCCTGCTAGTTACTATGGGTTCTCCAGGCAGTACTGGAATGGATCTGGGCAGCACGAGCTGGACCGGTCAGAGCAGGGGGGGGGGGGTTGGGGGGGGAGCCATTTCCTGGAGGCTGTACTGAGGCTTCTTTTGGCAGCCATTTTCCGCACCGATTTTCTGGGGATAATAGCACTCACAAATCATCCTCGCAGCGAGAGGGGGCTGCGGGAAAATTGATGCCCCTTCATTTCAAAACAATGGCGGTGCCTTATGAGGGGGTTCATGATGTCATAACTCCAGCGCCTGACAAGTTGGGCCACAGAAAGTGGGGTGTGGAGGGTGGGACGGGGCACCCACGTACGGGGGCACCGTGCCAACGGAACCACTCGGCAGGGACAGCTCAATCAATCGGCGCACACTCCAGACTCGGGCCGCTGCGGACTAAGCAGAGGCTAGACATGCTCAATCACACACAGCAGCTCGGCCGAATTGACAGCCTTTGACTGGAGAAGTCTGCCTCTGCTAATCCGACTCAACAGTCGGTGCCACACGATGCCCCACGACCCAGCTTGCTCTCACTTTCTCTCTCTCTCTTCTTCTACCTCTCCTCTATACTTTCCCTTCCCTTCCTCTTAATCTCACTTTCCTTATCCCTCTCCTTGTGCACTCTTTCTTAGCTCTCCTCACCACTTGCTCTTTTCCACATCTCTTTCTCAATAGATCTCTCCTCACAAACAGTTCTTTAATGCAAAGTGTCTGTGTGCACTGAAGATATATTTTACAGACTCATAACAAAGACAAATCCTTCAGATCTGCAAAGGTTTTTCCCAGGAAAATAAAAATAACTGCTGAGAATAATACAGCCACAGTCACCACAGTAGCTGAGTTACACTCCACTATCAGCACCCAGTCCCAACTAGTTCACAAGCCTGATATCAGTGAGGATTAAAGCCCTAGCTGTGTGCCCATCCATCCATGTGTGTGCGCGTTCGAGTGTGTGTATGTGTGTGTGTGTGTGTCTGTGCATGAGAGAGAGAGTTTGTGTCTGCGTGTGTGTGTGTGTATGTATGTGAGAAAGAGACTGAGAGAGAGAGTTTATGTGTGCGTGTGTGTGTAAGAGAGAGAGAGAGAGATTAGGTAATAAATAATTCATGTAGGTCCAGTGAAGAGGCCCATAAATCTTACGAGTTTCTCAAGCTGCGGCCTGCATGGAGAGCTTAGGAGAGGGCCGGGCATCGTCAGCGCTCGCTGATTTAAATGTGTAAATGGAATGAATAAAAAGCACATTTTGATAAAGAATGCTCTCACCTGCCCTATACATCACAATGCGTCTCTTTAATATGTCAACCTCTCTTGACGAATAAATCTTAAAAAGGGATTGCGGGGGTTAAACGAGTAGAAAAAGTTGAGATGATCGAGAAGCTTTAAATACATCTCAAACAGCGGCCCTTCTGATGCTGATATCAATTAAAAACGTGCGACTGGCTTTGGCGACACTCCAGGCCACCTGCTTTTGCACCGTTTCCGAGCCGTATGGAGGCGTGCTGCTTTCAGCATCTGCTCTGTGTGTTACGGCGTACTGCAATGTGCTATTTTACGGCTGTGAGACGCTCACCATTGTGCTCTATTGGGAAGGGGGAATCTGGAAGAGTGAGTGAGAGAGACAGAGAGAGAGAAAGGGAGAGAGCGAGAGAGAGAGAGAGAGAGAGAGAGAGAGAGAGAGAGAAATAGAAAACCACCAGAATGAAGCTGTCCAGCTTTGCCGGATGCAGGCCATCACTTCAAAGCCACCGGGTGGCAGTGATCTTTGCATGACGGATGGGGTTTTCCCGCTTGTCAACACAGAGAGATGAGAGCTAGGAGATGGGGGGGTGGGGGAGGAGGGGGCAGCCTCAGGGACTCTGTAGGCTGACCAAGCCCCTGCCAGAACGGAGGACCCAGGAAGAACCCAGTGAGGAAGGTTCTTGCTTTGCCATACTGGGCATGGTGTGTAAAGAGACCAACAGTGAAGAACCAAGATTAGTACAGGATAGGGAATTGTATGTGTGTGTGTTTGTGTATGTGTGTGTGTGCGTGAGAGAGAGTACGTGTGAACCCAGAGAGGAAAGGTTCTTGCTTTGCACTACTGGGCAGGTTGTGTAAAGAAACAGGCACTGCTACCAACATTAAGGAGCCAAGATTAGTCCTGGATAGGGAATTGTGTGTGTATGTGTGTGTGTGTGTGAGTATGTGTGTGCATTTGTGTATTTGTATGACTGTTGATAGCTAGAATAAGGCGATTCTCTCAGGCTGTCAAACAGATGTGGATGTGGTATGGACGGGTGCTTCGCAGATGACAAGCAGAGCGAGGCAATGGAGGACAGGAGAGAGGAAGGCGAAGGAGGGAAGACGGAACTCTTGGTTGGCTCTCTCAGTATAGCCTACTACAGTATATCCACACACAACCCAACCAAAGGCAGCCCAGCCCAGCCCAGTTCTGTGCGTCAGCGAGGGACCCCCGCCACGAGTTGCTCGGCCGCAAATGCAAATTTGGGGTGGGCAGTCGTGCGCAGCCAGCATCCAAAACAGACGCAAAGTCACACAGACAGACAGATATACATACAGATACACACACACACACACACACACACACACACATACACATAGCCACAAACACACCAGAGACAAGAAATCACACATCTTTCTCTGAAGGCTGAGTATGTCTCTTGCCTGTCAAACAGCGTCATCGGAAGGCCAGTGGGGTGTAGAAATGTGACACACACACACACTAACACACAAACACACACAAACACAGACATGTTTTCCTGTGAGAATTGATGTGTCTCCTGCCTGTCTGGCAGGGCCATGGAGGGCTACGGCAGGTCAGAGAGGGGAAAAAGGACTTCTCGTCAATGGAGCTGACATCATGACGGATGAGTCAATACTTGTGGGAGCAGAGATGGAGCCCACCGTCCTGTTTATAAAGCCTCGTCTCTCTCCCCATAGCTCCCAGTGAGAGAGCCAGAGCACACACTGTTCTTCTCTGGGCGCTGCTTAATGCCATTAACACCGCTGCACCCGTCCCCCGCTCATTACCAAATCACTGGTTGCTATCTAGCCTATTATGGCATGCACACACACAGAAACACAGCCGCACATACGCACACACACACACACACAAGCACATACAGGCACACACACACACACGCGCACACACACACATATACACACACCTACACATACTCATACAGTACACACACACACACATACACACACCTACACATACACATACACACACCAGCAGGCACACAAACGCATCTATACACTCAAGCTTTATTTCTTCCCCTCTTTCTTTTCATCAATAAAATATGGTCCCTCATCCATCTGGCTCTGCTTCCTAACTGTGCACAGCCCATAACCCCCCTCCCTCCCCTGTCCTTCTATTCCCCATGGTAACGTCACCCTCATCCAGACACGAGTTCCATATATAATATAATATAGAAACTTATCGGGAGCAGCCAGCTTATGGGTGAGTGGTCATTTGTCACGACAGCCATGGGAGAAACCCAGAATCAACATTAGCATTGTTCAAATCTCTCTCTCTCCCCTTCTCTCTCTCTCTCTCTCTCTCTCTCTCTCTCCATCTCTCCCTCTCTCCATCTCTCCCTCTCTCGTGCTCTTTCTCTCATCTTTCTCTCTGTCTCCTGCTCTCCTTCTGCAGGGGCTCCATCATTAACCAGCAGTGTGGGTAATGCCCATTAGGGCTCTGGCACATAGAGCCCACAGACAGACCAACAGAGGACATCTGGGTGGAGGGAGGGGGAGACACAGACAGTGGGGATGACACTGAGATGGAGAGAGTCAAAGTGACAGGAGAGAGAGAGAGACAGAAAGAAGGAGGGAGAGAGAGAGCTGTTTCAGTAACAGAGAGACAGGTATAGCAAGAAGCAGCCTACATACACACACACAAACATGCGCACAGATGTGTAGTGTGCACACACACACACACACGCACACTCTCACACACAAAGACATGCCAAACATGGATAGATGGAGTTATAAAAAAAGAAAAATGGATGCTAATAGAAAGAGTGAACGAGGGAAAAGATTGCAAAAGTAGTAATGATGAATTGAACAAGGGAGCGAAGTAGCAAGACAGAATCAGGTAGGGTCAGCCACGGGTAGGGTGAGTGTGCGCAGACCGATAAATCAAGAGCAAATAGATAATTGGATGGCTGCACCGCGGGGACCCTTACGGGTCATGGAAAACCATCATCGTAATACGCAATTAACTCACCAAACGGGAATATGAATGCCAGTCCCCCCGGATTAAGAATGTGACACCTCGTTACGGGATGGCGGAACGCAACAGCTCAGATTGGCTGGGAGTGAGGTTAGCTGGGCAAGTGGTGGTGATGGTGGTGGTGGTGGTGGTGGTGGTGGTTGCTCTGTGACAGGATGTGCAATTACTTCTAGGGAATGTAAAGGGAACGGTGGGACAACCCTTTGAAAAAGAGTGAGAGCTTCACTACTTGCAACCGATGGCTTCCCTCTGCAGGCTGTGATGGGGGTGGGGTGTGGGGGCACTGGGGAGGGGCTGAGGAGAGGGAAAGAAAATAAAAAGAAAACTGAACCGATATCAATGATGCAGTATAACGAAGGAGCTAAATCAAAGACCTCGAAGGTGGGGGGGGGGGTCTAGCCCTGTGAATTGCTGCCCAGTTCACCGCGGGAGGTTGAAGCGCATGGCTGGAGGCATATCAAAGACATGAAAGTGAGGAGTCATAGCCGGTTGTCGCAGATTAGAGGGAGACACGCCGAGTGCCGAAAATTAATAGCATCTGCTCTTCCTCATCTCTTTCGCCCACCCCTCCCTCCCGCCCTCTCTCCTTCCTTCCCTCCTTCCTTCCAACCTCTTGTTCCAATCACCAATGCAGTTAATAGCCTGAATATGAGATGGCTGTCAGATGCCCCCTGGAATCTTGTCACTGAGTGAGATTGTGCATAGCCAATGGTGGAACTGCCATATTGGTACTGTGTCATGATCTTTGCCATAGTACTGCACAATTAAGTGCCCTCATTCAGAGCAATTGAAATTTTATTGTCATCAAATTTAGCAACAAGCGCCTAATTTTTTTATAATTCTTTATTTCTGAACCCCTAGATGTGTAGTATACAAAAAACTGTAAAAGATTACATAGAGGCAAATTACAAATGCCTTGCTTTGGGCTCCACTTAAGCACACAGAACTCTTAAAACCTCATTGAGTAAGAATTCACAGTTTGATTCATATTCTGCTAGATTCACATTAAGTGTGATTTTCAATCATGCTGAGGCTCCAACGCTTCCTGAGGTCTGGTGATGAAGTGAAGCAAAGCAGTTAAGTCACAGCTTGAATGGGAAAAACACTCTCATTGTTGCGGATAAAGATAAAGACTTTTCTTGCTTTCCTCCAGGCTACACACGAGCGTGAGGGAGCTCGAGTTGGCATCACTGCCTGGCACTGGCTCATTTTTAAAATGGTGGATCTTTTCAACTGCACAAGATCTGTTGCGATGCCTGACAAACACACATCTGCACGAACACCTTGCGGACTCCCGTATGTGTACAAGGACGCATTGGCAAAACACAGGTGTTTTTTTCTGCACCCATGAGCACTACCTGCATCTAAAACGGCACGCAACTAACCACCTACACGTCGGTACAAAACAACAGATTGCTTATTAGTACCATTTGTGCTGCTCACTTCAACATCTCACTCCCAGCTAAATTTAACTCAACACCCCACAGCTATTTCACTGTAGCTACTTGACAAGCTTCAGTCCTTCACACGACATTCAGTGTCATTGAAGATCCCCGACATGAAGATATTCTGTGTTTCCAGGAATCTTTTGGAGTCATGAAAAATAATGCATCTCTGGTAAAAGATGTGTGTAGCACATTTCTTTATCTTCATTTCCCTCCTCCCCAGAGTCCCAAAAGGCCCACATTCAGCAACTAAGGCAGTGATGGGGAAAGACAAAGAGCAAGAGAGACAGAGCCTGCAGCAGAGAATAGAGCACAAATTGACAGAACAAGAGAAAGTAAAAAGAAGAAAGAAGGAAAGAAAGACAGAAAGAAATGAAAAGAAAGAAATGGAAAGAAAAGGTGAAATGCCAAAGCTGCATTTTAACAGTGCTTATTATTAGCTGTCAGGTAGTGAGGTCTTAGTGATTGTGTTGTCCTGTGGCGTATTGATTGCCTCCACACTGACTGCACGGAGAGGCGGAGAGAGAGGGGTGACCTTGTGTTGGGTTTAGGCCTCTTTGCCACACACCCCATCCCAATGTGCGACGTGATGCTTTCTCTCTCTCTCCCTCTGAATACTAATTCCTTATCTCATTCTGAGCTTGCATCAGTCCAGAGAGAATCCCTTTTTTTCCTCCATTTGTTACTTTTGTGACTTTTCATTTCATTTTCCATCTTTGATTTTTTTCTTCTTTGAGGGACTTCAAGGATGTCATGCTTTCTGCTTAGAATGAGCTGTAGCGCTCGTCCAATACATATGCATCTCGTATTTAAAAATGTCTGTCTCAGAGTCTTTTCATAAGCTTGGATATGGTGGATTAAGGAGATTTCTACGCCGGGCAAAGGAGGATTTGTTCTACCTGTTTTACTCTCAGGGAGAAGCCCTGTATTTATATTACTCCTCCGTCGAAGAGAAAGTAATCCGTGTCGTACTAATCACAGAAAATGCTCTTCTCTATTAAGCATTCTGCAGTTTACTGGAGAGAATAATTTTCTCACTCAACACAGCACTGAGTGGCCAAACTCTCTACCAGAGAACATGTACAGTGTTGTTCTCACTTAGTGCTGACAGGGAGCGAGAGTTTGTTTTTATTGTCTGGCGTGGCCCTGTCTGAGTGTGCCGTGTGGTACGTTTTCAACTTGCCTTTCAACAGCGTCTGGATCATGTTAGGGGGTGAAAAAAAGAAACAAGCTCGGAGCATGCTTGTATTCACAGGGTAACACCAGCCTAGGTGCTGATGATAGCAACTGACAACAAGTGCAGGCTCTGGACACAAACTCCGAGTCCAGGCCTGCTGTCAGTTTGAATGAGGCCGGAGTGGTGAAGGACTAACTGACTGCCTGACTGACTGACAGCGTTAAAAGTCACAGTGGACGGCTTCAGAAGACTAGTGGGAAGAGCCAACAACTGCAACAACAACAATAAAAACAACTGGCCTTTCTAAGACATCCGGGTCCTTCTAGATAAGAGGATGTGGAACAGGCCAGAGCTCAGTGGGTGGGGGAGGCAATCTGCAGTGCCAGCCAAGACTCGCGTCTTTCAACCTGCCATTTCTTCCAGCCTAAATGCCAATTAAGGGGCAGGATTGAGGCCCATTGTACGAATCCTGAATGCCATGACTACAGATTACACAGAGGGCAACACTGTCTTTGGGCGAAACCGCAGTGAGCTCATTGCTCATTGTAAGCTGACAGAGAGAGGGGAGGTGGGGAGAGAGGAAGAGAGAGAGGGACCGGAAAAGAGATAGGGAGGGAAGGAAGGAGAAAGAGAGAGGGAGGGTGTACCCGTGGTGATTGTGCAATGTTGCATTGCAGAGAAGTAATTCGCACATTCGTGTCTCACGGCTGACCCGGTCAGGCAGCGCTCCTGGGAGTGACCCAGCGCTCCTGACCCCGGCACCCGTCTCACTCTCCGTTTTTTCTGACATTTGCTGAGGGACATGTCTGTGAGCTGTGTCTGCACTACACTCTCTTCCCTGCAGCCTCACCAAGAGCAGAGAGGACAGGGTTGGCAATACATGTGAAAGACACAGAAAGAAGGAAAGAAAGAAAGAAAGAAAGAAAGAAAGAAAGAAAGAAAGAAAGAAAGAAAGAAAGAAAGAAAGGTAGATCTACCTAAAATGCCACCCTTGAAGCAGTGAGGACGGAGCCATATTACTGATTTTATCAGCAGTGTATATTTCAGTGGTATTATCTTTGTTTACTTTTTTGCGAAGACAGGCAGACAGCGACGCAGATGTTGTGATTGTACATAACTGGACTGGCCATTTCAGACAGCCATATTGGAGCCTGTCTCAGTGAGTCAGCGGGGCAGATACTAAGTGTTCCATAAAGCCCCTTTACATGGTTTCTTTACAACCACAAGGTCTGACAAAAACGCTAGGCCTGTCACAGTAGACAGCCAAACAGTCTTCATCACTCTAATGGCTTGCAAAAGAGTCACAACTCCCTCAGATTTAGACAAGGTTCTTTACTCTCTCTTGCTTTACAAACACAAGCAGACACATACAGACACACACACACACACACACACACGCACACGCAGACAAACAACACACATGCAAATAGCATATTCCCAGTCTCTTGAGCTTTCTCACACACAGTCTTCACATCATCTCTCTATCTATTTCTCTCTCTCCCTCACACACACTCACTAATCCCCCCCAGCCACACACACGTACACACACAAGTACATGCACACGCACACACACACACACACACACACACACACACACAAATCGTCCAATCTCAAGCATTTCCTCATAATGCATTTCATTTACGAGCGAGAGACACAGAGGCAGCTTCATTGCTTTTCTTTCTCCAGCTGGGCTTGCTCCGAACAAAGCACCCAGCAGTCCGTGAGCAATATCGAGCCTCCTGCCCGTGCCGCTCCTCGCTCGCTAATATGGCCACAATCGCCCGCCTAGATTGGCTTTCTCTTTTTCTCGCTGCTGACAGTGTCAACACGAGGGGACAATTGCCTTCCCAAATTGCTACAGACATAGAAACGGCCCGTGTTTGAGTTTGTGGGAGCAATCTTCCCTCCCGCACCAACATGACAAGCTGACACATTTCAGGCTTGGTAAGTCCTTTTTTATGCATTAAACACTCCACGCACACAGCAAAACGACATGTTGCTATATGCTTAAGCTAATCGACATAAACGGCTATGTATCCTGGAGAGGTGGAGGGTCACAAAATCACTAGAAAGTCTTGGAAATAGAAAACAGCATGACTACCCAGTCTATGGTTGTGGGCAGGTCACTTGGGAATTCCCTAATGGTCTCGGAAGCATGAGAGCGGTTAAAGCTGAGCGCGATTAGCGTGGCTTGAGGGAACAGGATTAGTAATCGTGACTTTTTATGCCTTTTAGGAGCATAATCAAATCTAAAGTGCGACAATGACCTTTAAAGCCTTCCGAGTCCTTTAAAAGGTGGTTCCTAGGCTGTCAGGCCATAATTGAATTGCACGGTGAAATGAATAGTGGGAGGCAGGGGAGGAAAAGAACAACGGAGGCGGTTTCCGACCACGGACCCTGGCACCGGTATCAGTTGTAGCCCACCGTTGGCACGAGCTAAATGCAAGCTGCCATGCTTGTGCTCTTGAGCCTTGCAGAGAGGAATTACTAATGTTCAGGCACCCTAAATCTCTCTCTCTCTCTCTATCTCTCTCTCACACACACACACACACACAGACATTATGAAAGATACAAGCACAAGTGTATACTCACATATGCTATGCATAATGCATCCCTGAGAAAGCATTCATGCTATTTGTCCGTCAAGCCTTTTAATAAGGGTAATTGTGCATGCGGCTGGTAAATAAGCATTAGGGGGGTTGCACATTGTCACCTGCTGTGCTAGGCTGGGGCTGGACTCCAGGGACAGACAGGGAAATTGGAGCTGAACCCGAGGTGAGGCCGATCATCGGTGAGCTTGTGTGTGTTTGTGGTGACATGCTGAGGTGTGTGTATGTGGTCACATTTTTGTCTCTGTCTCTTTCTGTTTGTGTATGTGTGTGTGTGTGTGTGTGTGTGTGTGTGGTTACATAGTCTGTATACTGTATGCGTGTGTGTGTGGGGGGGTATTCATGTGTGTGTGTGTGCGCGCGTGTGTGTGTGTGTGTGTGGTCTCATACTCTTTCTTTCTCTTTCCCGGTGTGTGCGTGTCGTGTGTGTGCACAGAGAGCACTCACATCCCTAGGGAAAGGCTGTCTATCTGAGTTCAAAAAAACACTCAGACAGTCTCAAAGGTCCTGTTAATGCTCTTGAATGATTTAAGATCTCTCTCTGACAGCTCTGTCACAGGGGGCAGGGAGGTGTGTGTGTGGGTGTGTGTGTGTGTGTGTGTGTGTGTGTGTGTGTGTACGTGTGTGGTGTCTGTGTGTGTGTGTATTTAGAGGGTGGAGAGAGGGGGGGGGGTTAGGAGGCAAACGCCTGTGGTGTGGCCCGCACTGTGTTCATTTGCTGTCGTGAACATTCTCCTTGCGAGCTGGTGGCTCATTAGTGTCAACTTTCCCCGAGTGAGGGCGGGCAGTGGACAGAGTGCCCTTTTCACAGACGCCCGTGCCGCCGCATGGAGGACACGAGCGCCGGCCCCAGAAACAGAGCGGACCGAAACATGCTGTCTGGACGGAATTAGCAACAAGGTCCAATGAGAGGGACAAAGACAACAAGAAAGAGAGAAAGAGAAAGAGAGAGAGAGATGGAAGAATAAAACAATGGAGCTATCAATACCATAATGGTCACTAGCAGGAGTTGCTTCATCAATAGTGTCTGAAGATTGTGATGCCATTGAAGGAGGAGATTTGACATGTTATGGAGGTCTCGGGGAACAAGAACTTTATCTCCCCTTTGCAGCTCAGCAACTCAGAGGAATTAGACTGTGCGGCAACTCAGCAACTGCCATGTCACCGTTTTTTTTTTTGTTTTTTTTTTTGCAGTGACGCCAAAACCTAAAAATGTAGAAAAATGCTGTGAGGTCTTTAGACTGCCACTGAGCCTTTACAAAATAAGCAGCCATGGCGTGGCAGTGAGCACACATGCTGAATGAGTGGCAGCCATCACCCACACCTGGAGCTCTCTCTGAGAGCCTAGGGTAGATAGAGTTAACTGACGCTAGTTAGGGCTGTTCGTCTAAAGATGTGAGGGCAAACAGTTGTAGTTTCAGTAAATCTGCTATCCTAGAAGTAGTTTAGTGCTCTTTCCAGTGAGGACAACTACGGAGATAAACTTTAGACATAATTAGGTAGGAAAACCAACATCTTTTGGATGGGACTACAAGAAAAACCAAATATTTCTATATTTTGTTGAGTAGCAATGCTACTGTGTCCGACACAGCTGCAAAGGTGATAACTTGAGGTGATTACATACTTCTGAGCAGTGGGAAAGGGACACTCTCCCCCTCTGAAAACGATGTGTTCATTTAATTGGACACGCTCCACAGAAGGCTCATTGCATTTTAATAAAACTGTAACCACTACTTTATTGTTCTCTGAGGGGCCATTAGAGAGATACACAAGGAGATGGGAAATGTTGAAAAACGTACTTTCTGCCTTTCAAAACTTCTCAGCTATAATCAGCAAAACTAACATGATACTTTGTTTCTTGCGGTTTTATGACAAATCTGCTCTCTAGACAAAACTTTTACAGGTGAAAGAAACAAATGAATTGAGCTGCAACCTTAATGACCAGTGTGGTGCCCTCAATAATGCAGTCATTATGCCAGTTTTATGAAGCTATGTCAAAATGATTATAGATGTAAATGTTAATTTTTTTTTGCATTTCTCTACAGGCCTTGATAACTATTTTTATTATCTGTATCTATTGTTATTCATACAGAATACAAAACCTAGAACTATTGATCCACATAAAACAACCTGTTTGAAGCACAAAAAGCACACTGGCAATAACTCATCAAATCATCAAGCAGCAGATGTGAGGTACAATTCTCCAGAGCCATCACATATCAGTATTGTCATTGTTACATAATCGTTGGCTCATTTAGTATATTAAAAGACTACTGTAATAATAAGGGACCTCTGAAATTTCCAAACCCATTATCTGAACTGTGCTGCATTAAATGAACACATTATTCAGCTTAGTCCGGTGCAACAACATATTTTTCCATTTAAATGTCTAACCCATAACAAACCATCTGA
>JAVQKI010456326.1:0-11779 GCA_036025975.1 Nematalosa erebi | reverse complement strand
AATCAATAGCTGAAATGTCTAATTCGTTTTTTGATTCACTGCATACTGAAACGTTCCTCCATTCTGAGTCTGATGTTTAGACAAGCAGTACAAAAAATATCATTAAAAGAAGTATATTGTGCTTTGTGCTGCATGCAAAAGCCATTCAAGTGAATGCTGTGTTGAGTAAGGCTTTTGGATGTCAAATGCCAAAAAATAATACTTCAAGAAATTATCATGCCCGGCCTCAACAACATACACATTGCCTGAACTTGGGAGATATTGCAACAACGCATTGACAGACTGCATGCATGTTAAAGTCGTCATCAAAACAAACTATGTATTTCAGCAGCTTACTGTTAGGTGTGAGATACAAAATGCTTACACTTCCACTAATAAATTAAAAGTGACAATTCCTACTGCACGGCCCCAGATCTACATAATGACCCCATTTTTCAAGAAGACCTACCTGCATACAATTACGCTGCCAGTTTTGTACTGGAATGCATGTTTTATATGAGCGTTGCAGCAGTTTTAACAAATTTCTCAGAACACATAACAGTAACCAACTAAGCCTTCAAATTCCATTAAGTACATTAGAAAAAGCCTCATGTGTAGCTGAGTCTTCACAGACTAAATCTATGCTTGTCAGCTGTGGAAGTGGCAATTACCAATACAGTACAAGGAAGGGGGTCTGCCTGTAATGACAATGATGATGGCGGCACTGGGGAATGAGCTGTTAAACAATGACGCCATTCACCGGTTGGCAGCCTGGGCATCGATCCACCTACCGCTGTGGATGACTCTCAGGCTAGGTAAATGGTACCCAGTGGTGGAGTCCTAAGGAACTCAATGCTCCATTCATCTTTAGAGTCTTTCAAACACTGTCTGCAATGAGAGCTTATAAGGTGTCCAGCAGACATTAATTTAATCTTACATTCATCTATTGAAGCCCAGCTTTTCAAACCTGGCCTTCACCAACACTGTTCAACAGATTAATGTCAGTGAGTGGAGGACGCAATCAGTATCAATACCACCATTCTCAGCGCCCACACTGATAGCACACCATACATACTTTTATAAGTGCATACAAAATTTGATGTACATCCACACAGAATGTCTTTATGACCTTTGAGTAGACAACTGCCACCATTGCCACAAACAACCCAAAATATGGAGGCAGCCATGGACATCATCATATTACTTCTAGCTCAATGGATGTAAACTTCAAGAGCTGCATCATGACCACCTATTCATAATGGCACATTCTTGCAGCACCCAGCCAAGGTAAAGTTATCAGAAGGAAGGGGAAAAAATCAGAGGAAGGTTAGCAAATACTTCATAACAAAGCATCCAAAAGAAAATCATGATCCATTTTAGGTAGCTTGAAAATAATGGTACTGGATGGTCTCTCTGCAAACTGCAAAGAAGGGAGCTTACTGTTTACCTGCGGAGGGTAGTTACTTTCAGAGGACCATCTTGAAGACTGATCACTGGGTTTATCCACCAAGATGTTTCTGTAAACAAATGAGAAGGATTGAGTTAGGCTAATGGGAGAAGCAGCGCACACAAAATATCACCTGATACGCAATATACTGTAGGTTTACACAATCCAGAAAGACGACACTTAACATATCTGCAGCAATATGCAGTATCATACAATCAAGGTCGGGAGATAATGATCTTTTTTTTTTTACACATACTTTTTAACATAACTGCTTCTATTGACTTGGAAGGATGCCGACGGACCCGTTAGGTACGCATCTCAAAGATCATCTGATCTAATACACGTGGGGTAGGTTAATTGTTTTGATAAATCCACCACAGATTGCCGAGTTTCAACAAGTAGCCTACTGTTAGCATACGAAAATGGTCCTCTAGCCCCTTGTGATCGCTAACTGTGCCTAAAATAAATAACGTTAGCTTGCATTTCTCCTTAGGCGGTAAATTACTAGAAGAGTCAGATATCCCTAGTAATGCGAGCATCAGTGAGGGTAGGGTAAAGACCAGTCTAAAAGGCTATCGTTGGCTAGCTAAACAGTTACACAACCTACTCCTGGTGTACAAATAGAAAATCCATCTGCAAAAAGGAACATTAGAACTGAAGGCAGCTCTAAACGGACATGTTGCGTCTTGAAAATATAACAGAATATCTATCACATCGCCTGTCAACCTTCCTGGACAAGACCCTGGCCAGAGAGATCAGAGCTGTTATCTAACCACCGTTAGCTCTGGGTTGTAAATTAAGCCAGATAGCCTAAATGCTAGTAGTTAGCTTCGTAGCTACATTGCATACGATACTCTGTGTGATAACATAAATCTGCCAGTTGTGTGCAATGCAACAACTAAACATTACATTTTAAAGCGTAATACATTCACGGGCTGTTGTTAGAATATGAGCACCTTATGGATTTGACGTTAAACGAGCTGTTTTGCTCTCTAGTCTTATCGGGCCAATTAAGTGGCCCACTTGCTATCTGGCTAACTTTGCTAACCTGGTTGTTTAGGTGGAGTACTTGGCCCGCTTTCAACTTGGGTCGAGAATAAACAATTTGACCGATTAGGACAATTTTGTTCTCGAATTACAAAGAGAGAATCACGGTCTGTGCGTGAATATGTTACTCACTCTGGCAAATATGTAGAGGAGTAAGAGCTCCATTTAAAAACACTGTAGGAAAGCACTCTGTTCTCAGAAGCCACCGCCATCTTGTTGCACAAATAACAGGCAGGCAACAACGATCGTCAAGTAGATCTGGAAAGTGACAACTCTTAAAGGGACAGAACTACTTTAATTCCTTACGGCGCCTGGATGGATGATAATTGATATTTGATATGTGGTCAATATGTCAGGCTAAGCCCTAAATTCAGCAGTATAGAATACCGGCTAGTATTCGTGTGAATGTGGGCATATATCATCATGAGAATGGTCTCTTCTATAACCAGTTCATTAACTCAGCATCAGTTAGGTCTACACAGAGATGCACCCCACCACCCCACAGGCCTTTAGACCATTATAAAAGGGACACAAAGGTTGGAAAAAGTCAGGATAATTTCCCACGTATAGTACTTTTTCCAGCTGATTTTTTCGAGACAGTTACCTTCGTCGCCTACATTCATGGGAGAAAAGTAGTCAACGCCAATATGTTGTGGCCTATGGTAGCCTACCTCCTGCCCCGTTTAGTTTACCGAGGACAGCTGCTATTAAAGACAAATGCCATCATTTTCCGTTGGTTGTCAGGGGACTACAATTTAGTTGATGTCCCATTGCATGATCTAAGCCCTGTGAACAGGTCCCATTGCTATTAAAGGTCCATATGATTCATCTTCTGATGACTATAAGCGTTACATGTGTTATGGGAAGCATTGCAATTAGCAATTTCCCCTCCAACACTGCCAGCACATTATCTGGTCATTTTTTATGATAATTTTTGCTTAAACTAACCAGGGCCTGTGTGCCAAACAGCCATAATCATGAGATTATAGCATGTCTCAGTCTATCACTAAACTAACAAATAATTCAGATGGTCTTTCTGATTGTAATTGGCTTGTGCCACTTAAAGGAGTCTCCCTCTCTCTCTATCTGCACGTGTGTGTGTGTGTGTGTGTGTGTGTGTAAGGGAGAGAAAATGAGAGAGAAATGACAAGTGGCCAAGTGTTAGGGGTTTTACTTAACAAGTCAAGAAACCAATTATCAATGAGCTGTGTCCTAAGTTTTTACCCTGGCTCTTCCCACTGCAATCATTCACATGCCACATTCATGAAAGGGACGCACAGAGCGGTCCAGGGCGTCAATACGCGGGTATAAAAAGTGTTGCGACGCGTCTCTGCATTGATTACTACTATAATTTTTCATGTGACCCACCCATTCCTCCTTGACCCCTCCGATATCAAAGGCAATTAGCCGTGGTGATTCATGGTCAAGGCGAAGTTGTCTTTGCCCGGAAGCGAGCTGATGTAAGGGAGAAAGATAATGTCATTTCAGCTAAGTGCGCCAGCACTTCGGGGTGCTTGGCAAGACGCCATGCTTAATTTACCATAAATGGACATCGGTCAGGATTTTGATTCGTCCTATACAGTGTTTCCATTTATTGTCATTTATATAATTAAAAATTGTATTTTTACTGATATAAATGTGACAACATAACAGGGCATTTCAGAATAAACACGTGATTAGTCTATTCTACGTCATGGGTATCTGTAACATGTGTGGCAACCTGTTAACGATCGTTGACCATCCCTGCCGACGCGCGCGCTCACAACACACACACACACACACACACACACACACACACACACACACACACACAGAGAGAGTATAGCCTACAGCCTACACCTCAGCCTCTCAATGACTGTGCAGGGATTCGATCACGTGGGAGGTCCCTTTAAGTTTCCACCAACAGAGGCTGCGGCCATCACATGATGAACATGATTTAATGAAAACGCAGGACCAGAAAAGCGCGGAGCAGAGAAACTGCGTAGGATATGCCATAATCACAGTCTAATCAGAAAAAAAGTGTTGTTGTGGGGATGTGTTGTGTAGGACCGGCGAATATCAAAATGATGGCCAGCAAGTAACTTACACTTGACATGCCGTAAGACTTTGAGCAGCTATAGGAGGAATCCGAAAAGTGCATTGGCACACCTTTTTTCCTCTTTCTGTGTCCCGTGGCTTGCGTCCGTGAGTTATTTATAGGCCCTAGGCTGCTGTTTGTTGGCACACAGTGGGCTAAATCCAGTAGCCCGCGATGCTTCATCAAACTTCGCCGCTTGTCTTGCAACTGCAGGTGATTTCCTGCATGTTGGTAACAAGCTACGCAGGCTACATTGGACTGGGGTAGTTTTCAGCAAGTGATCTGGGACGGCGCAGCGAATTCTGCTGCGGGCTATGACTGCCTGCTCCGAAGACCTTGTTGATAAGACAAGACTATTGGTCAGTTGCCTCATGGCTGTTTTAGTTTGCATTCCAATTTATGTTGCGCACGTAATCTATGAAGTCAAAACTATAGTCGACAAGTCCAGCAATTGAACACGATTGTTTATTTTACGGCTTCAGAATTCAAAGCTTCAGCTGCACATTTTCCCTCGGAACATCACGCCCCCTAACTGCGTAGCTGGCACAAGGATGTCACAGGAACTAATGGAGTGCACAATCGGTCAGAAAGCGACCAAAAGCGAGCAGAAAAACAACACAATCAGCGAGTATATTGTGTTTGCTGTCGAAAATTAGACTGCATTTTGAAAGACGGAGGAAAGGGCGGAGGTGGGGTTATAACTCTCTGCTCCCGGAATCATGACAAGCGAGCTTCTGGCATTTTCATTGGGGACGCACTTCATAAGTTGCGCTGTTATTTCAGTACCATCGTCATCGTTACACAAGATAACGCGGACATGGGTGACGTTCCTATGATCTGAACATGGAGGCTCAGTCGTAGAGAAGAAGATCGAGAAAACGACCGAGATCTTCTTGGCTACTGACAGGGGTAAGAAGACATATTTATGGCTTGTTTTGTAGGCTACGTCCAGAGGCCAGACCCATGTAATGACAGCGGTCTAAAAAAAGACGAGATAAGCTTCAAAAAATCTGTTTCATCTGTTTTCCTGAATTCATATAGCACCAAAAGTTTTTTCGTGACAGCTGTGTTAAACCAAGCATGTATAACCTATTCGTTTGAACGTTGCTACAGTGTTTGGAAAAATAATCATTAATGGTGTATTCGTGTTTTGAGTTCAAGTTATTAAACACTTTAGTCGCGAAAGCTATCAGCCAGCATCAGAAGGTGCGGCCACTGCTGATGAGTCCATTCGCACATGAAGATTCTGTGGCGGAAGTTACAGGACACTGATAATAACATGCGACGCCACACCACCTTGTTAGTCTGTAGGCTAGCCCGTACGGCGGGCGAAAACACCAAAGCACCTGACCTCCGGGCGCGCTTTCGCACGGGAACGAGGAGCGCGGACAAGTTACGTACAAAAACATCTACGTCAAAGTGAATTATGAAGAATTGGCTACAATAAATACAATGCCCGATAGTTTAATATTTTCGAATATTATAAATAGCCTAACTAATTTAATGGCGCAGTGGTCAATGGGTATTTTTAAGTCATAAACTAAAATGTCTCGGCTCACTCCAAGGAGGCTACATTGCAAGTTGGCTTTGGAAGGGTGTACGTCGTAGTTCATGCATTTTTAAAGGGTTTTATTAGTGGAACCTTTTAAACCTTAAGTTGCTTTGCGTAATCATGAGCACGTAATCTTTATGCCTTCCTGCATTTCTGTTCTTATTGGTTTTCTTTTCATTCTAACATAATTATAAGTCTTTATTTTTATGATAGATGTTGATTGGATTTGGAATATTGTGTTTTTTGTGAATATTTAGTTTTTGTTCGCTTGTTTTGTCTTTTTGTTTGTTTGTTATTACGTTGAGCATGTATAGTCTGCGTGTTCTTTTGGACTCTAAGTCTGGCAAATAAAGATGATGATGGTGATGACTGGACAAAGTGTGACGCTATGCGGTTTGAATTGAAGGCTGTTTGCCCATGTTACTAATTTAGCTGATGTAATCATGTTATGGAAATTAGCCTATATTATAACCATGTTATAATACAAAATGTATTGCTGTGCGCTTGGTTCACTGGCTCGAACATGCGTTGCCACATATCCAAATGTGCCAAGAGCACACCTCA
Source organism: Nematalosa erebi (assembly GCA_036025975.1). NCBI lineage: Eukaryota > Metazoa > Chordata > Actinopteri > Clupeiformes > Clupeidae > Nematalosa > Nematalosa erebi. Next base: position 5,113 of record JAVQKI010456326.1, on the reverse strand, counting down.
ATGAGGACCGCGGTCAACGGGTCTTTAAATAAAGTGCGTCACTTGCTCAGTTGCGATCCAGAGCCACGTGGTAGGTTTGTGGAACAAAACACCGCCAACTTGAGTGATGTGGCCCCACAGCTGGCGCTGAGGCATGAATCAGCGCTCTACTCAAAACAACCTGATTTTTCACCCGGCCCATGAAATGCTAAGCTAATAAATAAAACAGTGTTACTGACCAGCGTCACTGACACAATCATGTAACCTATAATATTCTAAGGCGAATTGCCAAACCCCAACAAACAACAACAACAACAAAACTGTTTTGCCAAATTAAATGGACCTGGCAAGACTTTCTAAGGGTCTGGTCAGGCCAGTGTCTGTGGGCAGAAAACATGGAATTTTTTGGTCACGTTTCAATGTAAAAATTGTAACGTCATTATGTTGGTGTTGAGTTGATTTGTATCAAATGCCTACACGGAACAATTTGGTTTTATCCATGAAACCTCATGGAGCACGGCAGACTATGTGGAAGCATTTGTGTCAGAGGGCTGGAAGTTGAGAATGAATAGCTTGATGGCCAAGCCTTAATGGAAAGATTCCTGCTCTATGCTGATTCTAGTTTAGGTAAATATGTCTTGTTTTATTGGAGAAGCTGGAGGGTCCAACTGATGTCATCACAAGTGGACCTGGTTGGTTACATGATTAGTTCCAAAAGGGTACTACTGTGACCACTTATTTTGACTGCTTGGGGGCACTGCAACAACCTGCTCTCTCTCTCTCTTTCTTTCTTTTTCTCTCTCTCTCTCACTCTCCTCGTGTCCCTCTGAGCTGTCTCACAGGAGTCAAAGGACACCACTTATAACCTTGTATCAATAAATGTTTATTTGATTCTATATGCCCCGGGCCCAGCTGTTTATCCTCCACACCTCGGACAGCCTTTGTGAGCTGCAGTCACCAAACAAAGTCACCAAGGCTTTCTATCTCTACGGGCACATCATTGTCATACATATAAATATATATGATAGATAGAAGCAGAAAGAGAGAGAGAGAGAGAGCGAGAGAGCAAGAGAGATAAAGCGGTGGGGAGAGAAAGGCCCACATCTGCCGGGAGAAGAGCAGTCTGCGATAAGTATGGAAAGAGGAGAGCCTGCCTCCCAGCCTCACTTCCTCTGGCTGACACAAAGGGGATGGTTTGGGTTGGCTTTTGGCTCTTTAACTGTGCAGCAATCTGGTCGCACTCCCTCCTCAGCTGCTGGGAATTAAAATGGGGGGATCAAGGGATGAGCGAGGTAATCCACCTGAGAGAGGAAAAGACAGAGAGAAAGGGAGAGGGAGAGGGAGGGAAGGGAAGACAGAATGAGAGAGCAAAAAGAATAGAGGAAAGAGAGAGTGAACGGAGGCTCAAAGAAAGAGCAAGGAATGCACATGGCTTGCTAAGAGGGGGAGATATGAAAACTCTTTCTCCCTCTCTCTCGCTCCCTCTCTCTCACTCCCCTTTGTTAGATGGAAGCATTTTGGGTGTGATGGGCTGTGATAGTTCTCTCTCTCTCTTTCTCTCTCCCTCTCACTCTCGCCCCTTTCCTCTGTCAGATGGGAGCATTTGGGGTGTGATGGGCCGTGATGGTTCTCTCTCTCTCTCTCTCTCTCTCTCTCTTCCCCTCTCCCCTTCTGCCACTGAGAGGCTCCCAGATGAGGGGACTAAATAAGGCATTAGAGGCCCACTCAAAGGCTTTGCTTCTGATCCCCTAGGTCAGCGTGGGTCCCTTCGGCTGGTGACCTGCGCTCCTTGCTGCCTCTCCGCCCGGCTTTGGGCAGATTTAGCGCAGGGATAATGCATGAATTTAGGCAGCCGCACATGTGCTAAGGGCTCAGCGCTATCGATGGATGGACGGACCCATCATCAGCCTAGAGCTCCGATAGAGTCATCTCACCAGAGGAGGCAGAGGGGAGCAGGGAGGGGGAGTAGGAGGCGGGGGGTGGAGGGGGATCAGGGGCAGAAACAAACAACAACTAAAAAAGTAGCAGAGGTGGGAGTCTGGGACTGGCACAGGTCTGGCCCTGTATTGCCTTTGTTCTAATGCAGTTAAATGATGATGTCCTCCTGTTTGGCTTTAGGCATTTTCATTAATTTGTGTCATTGCATGACTTCGGAGTCTGGGGCCCACCAGAGTTTATGAGCCAGCCATCAAAAGTTTTGCATTGCAGAGGTGCAAATATGAAAAATATTTGTGTGTGCCCTATCTGTAATTACAACGACTAGGTAGTAATTATACACTTTAAGGAACACTTCATTACTCCGATTTCCAGCAACATTCCAACATTTGGTGGTCTGTCCACGCTAAATTCAAGAAAACAAACTTTGTTTCTGATTTCTGTAGAAAAAGTAATGTCCCCAGTTCCCAAGGAAAGTTCTGGGAACTGTCCCCTTCATCTCAGACCTTACTCTTCATACCTGTAAAAGTTAGCGTAACACTTCATTGTAGGCCTTTAACATAAAATCATACAGGTGAATGCTTTGGTGCCAAATATGGTTTAGTGTGAAGGTGCCAAATTGAAAACAAAAAAAAAGATAATTCATGGTGCTATATTTCAGGGAAATTCTATGTGGCGGATACCTATATGAAGTCAATGGGCCTTGTTCACCAACCATATGTACAAAGAAGTCTATTCTTAAAACCCACTTATGCAGTTTTCTAGAAAATATTTTTATCCACCAATACAGGTTTTAAATGGGACTTCAAGAACAAATGTAAGAATATTCTTAAGAAGATATTGGTGAAAAAGGCCTTCCCCATTCCCCAAGGGTCTCAAACATGCGGCCTGGAGACCAGATCCGGCCCTTCACATCATTTCATGTGGCCAGATTCATAAAGCTAGAAAAAAACTGTACTGATATAGCCTCCTTGAAAATAGTTTTCAGACATGCAAAATATTTTTTATTGAAGATATTAAATAGTTGCACCTCAACAATGCAATGCTGGTAACTCTGCATGCACTGCATGTCACTCACCTATGAGCCACATCATGCTTAACTACTGACAGGAAAGGAAGACAAAATTAAGTGGCGAGAAAGTCAGAACAGACACATTAGGACAGTTGCTAGTGATGGTTAGAAACACGGACCGTTCATTTTTTCCACTCGATAGCAGTTTGTGGTCACGCATGTAGATGACGTATGGCGGCCCTCTGAGGAAATGCATATTGTTCATATGGCCCATGATAAAAATGAGTTTGAGACCCCATTTTTCTCAAACTCACTCTGTGAATGACCGCCACCCTACCACCAGGTGGCAGTAATATAAAACAAAAGACAGCCCTTATCAGTCTTGACAAAGGCATCAAACAGTTCATGCAGGGAGTGAGTCGGCATACCGGAGACCAGTAGGTTGTCTTATGGGCAGTTATAGCAACAATTTTCTGTACCGAAGGTATGATAGAAGATATTAATTGGTATATTATCAATATAAATATTAAGACAGAAATGGATGATGTGCTCGTCGAGGGCACAACTGTTAGAAGCGTTTTTAGTCGAATGTTTTGTAGCATGAGCAGTTGAGTGAACCGCCACTTTTCATGCCTCCACTTGCGAACCCCGGCGGGTGGGTGGTATTGCGTGCCGCTCTCACACGGGCATTTAAAAGCATTTCTGTTTCTACATAGGCTAATATAACTGAACATCTACCTCTGAAACCAAATCATTAGGGTAATCACACACAGTGATGTCAACCTAATTGAAGTTGGATCCACAGCTAAGGCTTGAAGTTATAGGATTTGTTAAGTCAAATCATCCCCATACTTATTTTCGCCATTGCGAAGCAGTGATTATTTCATTCTGTCTGGGTATCATATGGGCAAGTGTTTACATCGTTGTTAGAATAGGCAACCAACCAAACAGCCCTGTAGTTCACAGAAAACACTATGCCAGAACTGGCCTCAAATCAGCTGTTGCCTGCTGTTGGTGGAGATTTGCATATGCCATTTTCATGTGTGAAGGAGCCCATTTTAAGGAATCTTCATGGATATGTCTGCACAGAGGCCCTCATTTGCCTATGCAAATGCATGGAGAATTATTTCTTGGAATTAACGTTCTCCCAACCCCCTCCACCACAGTTAGGCAATGCAAATACGAGGGGGGCACCAACTTTACGTGCTTATTAGCGTGGACGTCAGGAGCTATCAGACCTGCTTAATTGGATTCGAAGCTTCCCTGATGAATATTTATTGTGTGAAAATGCGAAGCGGAGCTGTCGGAATCTGCAGGCTTTGATATGGTGAACTTTTCTGCAGGTCTGATTCTTCACACTCAAGAGATTACACAGCCAGCCTCGGCGTTGTGTGATCACACTGTTAAACGTCTCGTGTGCACGTGCCAGTCTGTGGCACAGATAGATCTAAGCCAGAACTGTGCCGTTAGTCAGGCTGAGCAGCTGTAGTATTTCAAATTTATTGCTAAATCTGTACATTGTAGTCACGATGCAGAGGCGCCGTTGGGCCAACATAGCCTACCGATGAATTCATGATATTGATAGGATAGCATCACGCCATCACATGCAAGAACTTGATGCGATTTCATTGCTTAAGAGTAAGAGGTTGGCTATTGCTCTGACTGAGAGGGTGTTTTTGTGAAAATGCCAATTGATTTGCTTTGCCGCTCACTATGAGAAGCAGGCAAATTTTGGGTCGCATTGTGCAATGCATTCGTCTTTAGAAGCTGGAGCTTTTGTTTATGAAGGCATGTATGAAGACCTCTTGAAACAATGTCTAACACCTCCCTCTTTGTAGGAAACAAGTCAGCTGCCTCCCAGACATTGAAGGCTAAGTTGGAATCTTCTGCAGGATCTCCTTGGTGGAGGACAGGGCTAGTCTGCCTGGAGTTTGACAAATAACCTAGGTAATGAAGCTGACTTGAGAGCCTGACCATGCCTTCTGCAAACATCCACTCCTTATCATCTCCCTAAAGTGCTAGTCTGGATTTGATCCCATTGAGCTTGTTGTCTCAGGAGGCAATTTAAGAGAGGCAGTAGGAGCAAAAACTGTACTGTATTGTTGTTTGTGGCCTGTGCCACTCACCTACTGTCCTGTACACTGTCCTGTGTCACTCATCTACTGTCCCACGCCACTCGTCTGCTGT
>JAVQKI010456041.1:0-10874 GCA_036025975.1 Nematalosa erebi | reverse complement strand
CCCCCCCCCCCCCCCCCCCCCCCCCCCCCCCCCCCCCCCCCCCCCCCCCCCCGCGCCGTCAGAGGGGAAAAAAAAAACACTTAGAAGCCAACATGTTTAAATTCTAATTTGTGGTCTCTTGCACCATAACAAGAGGGTGTGGTGGGATGGTGGTGGGTGCAGTTTAGGACACTGGGTTGCTTAAACACTATCTGTTACTTGTTCTTACCAGAGAGAAAGAGTGTTCTCATCGACACTGATAGCAACATGAACACTGGCTGTGTCACACTTTCTGGAAGCAGTGCCTTAACATTGGAGCCACTATGCCATCTGGTGGTGTGGAGGTGAACAGCTCCCTCTGGTGTTAAATTTGTGCAGTGTTTGATGGGTTGCTGATTTCAGGCCTGTGTGTTAAAAGCTTTGCTGAGAAGTAATTGCTCAGTGTGGTGTCAATATATACACTCTGACTTTTCAGTACACAAGTTGTTTTATCTACCTCTCAGCTGAGACACTGTTAGAAACTGACAATCAGTCTATGACTATAATTGGCAGAGTCTAAGTCAAATGTAACTGATGTTGTTGAACTTGGATTTTTTATTTGTTTCTGACCACCTGAAAATGCATTTTTTACATATGTATTCCATATTATATAATAGAGAAGAATGGACTCTCTTACAGTAATTTGCCCTAAATAGAGACCTAGAGACACTAGGGAGAAAAGTCCAATGCACTGACAACACTTTTCCCTGAGCAAAGTTTATTTTTGAACAGGCAAAAGACAAAGGCAGAAGTGGTGAGGAGGTAAACAGCCTCAGGTCAACAAGCTCAGTTGACACATAGTGGGCCAATAGGGCTTAACTCAGAATGAAGGATGTTACATTTTAGATTCAAGTGACTTCCATTAGGTGCACACAGTTTGATGGATTTATTTTTTGTGTGTTTTTGGGAGGTGACTTTCGTGTGGAAAAGGCTAAGGAGTCTACTTTAGGAGATTGATCTGTGTCTAATGAAGAATTAACCAAGTTTTAAAAGTGAAGAACAGTGAAGGCCAGGATGTTCTAAATATGATGAAGGATTACATTTACTCTGGAATTGCTAAATATTACATAATGTTGATTTCAATATTTGTTAGGCGAATACTGATGCTTTAAAACTTGACATAGGCCTATGATAAACCAGGACAATGTGGCCGAACTCAATGAACTCTTAACGTGTTCATTCCCCATAGGCTACCAATGGCTGTATTGAGTTTATGTAGATGCACATCGGTCTTGTATGACTGGATGTGGCGGCAGGTCACTTTAACAGTCTAAACGACATGTAAGACGCAATGCTTTTGATTGGCGTTGATTTGGGGCTGTGCGCACGTAGCTCTAGATTATTTTGACATGTCCGATAAGATATAAAACTCTCACGTACTGCTTCAACTCTTGATTCTTTAGAGCTTAGATGTACACCGTATGGGCTGCTTGCCACCCTGGATTCTGCGTCTGTCATCCTCCTGTCCATCGGCTAAACGTCTTTGTCTTTAAATGTAGGCTGCATCTGACGTAGGCTATACGTTTTCCTCCTGTTCCCTATGGACACGAAACAATTGGCTTTTTAATCCCAACATCTGTGCCTTACGCTTCGCGCCGGTCGCACAGAGTCGCTGTGATGAATCGCCTGCATTACCTCATCTGTGGTCGTCCTGTCACTTACCTCTGCAGTTTAACTTTCGCATGCACGCTTGTACCGGGGCTCTCATTGTGGATCTGCTGGTAAAGGAGACATGGGCAATAGAAAAACCTAATGTCCTTGCGCAGATTGATTGCTAGACTTATCCTGCAAGAGGGCGAGTGACCGTCGTTTGAGAAATGAGCATGCACCTAATAAGATGCCTCATTCAGGCACACATCGTCCTGTGGTCTTTGCCCTTTCGTGGTTTTTAATGTAAGGAGCCGAAACAGAGCTCAGAATAGCGCGGCAATCAACTCGAGGTGGTTACGCTACTGTACCCTCTGATGTGATACTGTGTCCGTGGATTGAGCTCACACAAAACTCAAATCAATGAGGATTTTGAGGCTATTCCTGAAGAAAGGAGCGCATATGCTGCAGTGTCTCTGTGGACAACGATCGGAGCCGACCACAATCACCGGTGAGACATTATATCCTTGCATGCTTTCTCTTGAGCGATGAAAGACGATCTCATTGGCCGCTGACTCCTAAGAGCCCATCTTCCGAGTCTGCGGCACTGTGCACTTGCTCTGTCCGATGTACTCTCCGCCGAATCGCTACGCAGTGACGGCAGCGCGGGAGTCCTACTCCTCATTTTGGCTTACTTGTTTGTCAGGGTTCGCACCACTTCTGGGGTGTCACATCAAAGAGTAGCACATCAAAGACTGTCGCGTCTAGGAACGCTTAGTGGTTGGATTGAACGTCGTGGGCCAAACATAGGAACCGTGACAGTGAGCCAAGACATATACCCTGTGTCAAGGACATTTCTTTTCCCTTAGATCGAGAATCGAGAATTTGGCAATTGCATCAAAACAGTACAGAGGAAACTTCAAAGACAATCAGTTCTCCCTCAGCCTTTTCACAGTAGAGTCATATAAATAAACAGTAAAGCAACATGAGTCGTATTCTGTTAAGGCAGAGAGGCATCAAGGTATGTGTGTGTGTGTGTGTGTGTGTGTGTGTCCTCCAGGACAAGCAACTTCTTCACGTGATTCAGCACCTTGGACAGCAACTTCATTGCGCAATGTGAAAAGATAGGCGCTCAACTGTGTTCTTATAGATCAACAAAGATTCAACATGTAAATGAATCATTTCACAAGCAGTGGCTCAGTGTTTTAAAGACTACATTTAATTGTTATACTTACGTTTTATTTGAATTCAGATAGCTTTGGAAAAAGGAGTGCAGAAACTTGTGAAAGTAGCACGACCTGCAGTTCAATAGGTACACTGTAACGGAACTGGCGTAAAAAACACGTATGCGCTCAAAATTGCGACCTGTGCTAATTTTCTTCCAAAAGTGTTCAAAGCAGTGAACTTTATGCAAAGTAGAGTTAAGCAGGTAGCCTATATATCACACACACACACACACACACACACGGTAGCATTCTACGTGAAAAAACGTGGTAGTTTTTTCGCCAGTATACCACACCAGTATATGCTCCCAGAGTTTTGTTTCAACCCGTAACGTTTCGGGCCTAATAGCCCTTCAACATACGCCTGATGAAAGGCTAATAGCCCTGAAACGTTATGGGTTTAAAGAAAATAAACTCTGTGAGCATATACTAGTGTCTTGCGGACTTTTTCCACGTTTTTTCGGATTATTCTTTGTTGATCCGGCACCCTGAGGTCTAACCTTATTACCTTTTTTAAATAACATTCTACTTGAAAACAGAACTTAAAAATGCCCAAACAGTTGATGCAATGCAATTCACAAATAGGTGAACATAAACTCAACGGTCGTAGGCCTACAGGCAAGTCTCCTCCTTGTGTCTTAACTCACATGTACACGGTTACACTATAGACTGGCTATACAAATCAAACCAAGTGCTCTACCTCACTTTCTGTGACCTGACTGTTATTCTAGCTGCAACTCTGCCCTCTTTGTCCATTGCTTTATTAATAGTGACTTAATTTAGTGCAAGGGTGCCTTTGCAAGTGTTACTTCAGGAGTGCCCTAAAGTATTAGTAGCTCAGACCGTGTCAGATGAATTTTCTAAAAGGATTTCTGGTCTACCGGGGTAAGATTGGACGGGAAGATTGGAGTTTATCAGAGGTCAAAGCTACTACTGGGAAAAAGTTGAGCTGTATTCCAAGTTAGCGGCTTAGACGAGTTTGAACTTGGTCGAAAATAAATCCACACAATATATGTTTGGGAAAAGCTCACCCATTCATTCATTTATCTACTCTTTCATGTATTAATTCATATTCATTAATTTCGTTTTTAATGAGCCCTCATTTTAGCCTAGATTATTGAAACTGAGCAAATTATATGTTTATATTTTTATTTTTTTATAGTTTTCAAATGATATAAACAGGCTCAGCCATCGTTTTCAGTTGCATTCATAATTTCTCTAACGACAAAATTAGGAAATCTTTTTTTTTTTTTTTTACCATTCCAGACTATTGGCTGTCCTATCCTGAGTCGTTACTACAGTCACACACTAGATGGCAGCAGTTTTCAGCAAATCCCAGCTCAGTTTTCATATTGTGAAGTTTCCGGGCTGAGCTGTGAGGGTGCTTCTGAGGTATAGATTGAATGCCAGGAGGTAGAAATACGGGATGATTCCATTTCGTTTTCGTCCCCACATTTTCTCAGCCCAGTGTAAACATATATTTGGGAATAACGGTAAGACTCTGGTAGGCCAGACCCACATCCACATCACAGTATCATCTGAAATCCAAAGACATTGTCATTTAGTTTTTTTCTTGCACAGTTATAGTAGAAACAATATTCTAGGGATATATATTTAATAACTGTGCCTTTTTGAATACAAATCATTTGTGTGAGACTCATCAATAAATAGGCTACATTATTTCACTTTGGTGCAGGAACACTGAAAGACTGACAGACTGACCTGTAGGCCTGTGTGTTTGTCTGCCGTTATTTATGATTATATACTTAACAAGAAGTCTGTACTGATTTCATATGATCTCGATGAAATACAGAAACGCTATGGGACGTCAAACGGTATGAGTTTATTACATCATAGTCCTACTTGGATTACTTAAACGGGAGACATTAGAGCGATGTGGTGGAATGCACTGCAAGCAGAGTCCTATCCGTCTATAAAATTTGGAGGAGCGTAAGGGACTCTGGCTCCCACAGCCTGGTGAATGTTTAATGCAGCCTCATAGCACGCAGGCGAGAGGGATTTCATGTCGCAGCCACGTGCACCTCCCACGCTTTGTCTGCAGAGTTGTTCTGTGCATTTTGTCGCACCTGTGTTTCTTAGGCATGCGAAGCTTTGATGGGAACAACAGTTGGCCAACCGATTAAGTTGATATCAGTGTTTGCTTGGGGATACAGTGTGCTTGGGGGTGATGCAAATGTGTTGGCTTTTGTGTGTAATGGAGAGTCTGTTTTCTTGCTATTATATGGGTGTTACTTGTATGTTGAGTAGTTTTAAGAGAAACCGCGAGATGCGGATTTTACTCGAACCGAGCCCTTGCCCTTAACAAAAATGAGACGTCCAATGAAGAATGATATGGCATCCAATCACAAGTGGTCAAGTGCGCTCAAACTCCATCTAATGGTTGGACGGAATTGAATTGACAAGCGGAGAGGTAACGGCCGGTCGGCTCCAAAAGTGTATTTTGCCTGAGGGCTGATCACTCACACACGCACGCACGCACACAGACGCGCGCGCGCGCACACACACGTCTAGCATGCAGGATCAGGACCATTCCCCCCCACACACCATTCTTTCTTTCTTTCTCTCTCTCTCTCTCTCTCTCTCTCTCTCTCTCTCTCTCGAATTCCTCATCCAAACCTCAATCACGTATGATTGCGTAGAGCGAGATAGCGCCGCGTACTTCATTCACAGCTTGTCCGATGCCGAGAAGCAACACATCCAACGTCTGTACAAGAGACCATAGACTGTGTAAAGATGATGTGTGCGTTATCAAATATTTGCAACTGCTGCAAACGATTCGAATGCTGCACATATTAATGGCATCATGTCACGGTACTTCCGAATGCCATTGTTTCCGTCTACGAGTGTAGCGCCGGTACACCGATGCCTTTAGAGCTGGAGAGCGCAGGGCACCGGAGTGGACTGAGTACCTCTCGTTCTTCTGTCGTGCCGTGGACTAAATAAATTAGAAAGTTGTGGAGCTTTGCAGATGCGAAACGGAGCGACGAACTGTTGAAAGCGAAGACTGTTCCTTGGAGTCTATGAATTGTGAATGATCCAGAAATGTCCATTTTCTACATTCATGACGTTCGTCATGTGGATGTAATCACGGGATAGTCCTGCCCGCCAGACGCGCCAGAATCACCTGGAATACCTGGGACTCATTAAGATCACGCTGCAGGGTACGCATGCTCTGATATTTCAACTTGAATCGTTTACGAGTAATTTCACATTTTTAACTAGTCTAGTCACTATTTAATATCACTGAACTAATGGTTGATGGCAAATCAGAAGATGTCAAGTTGATCTCTTTATTGCCAAGTCGAAACCGGATTTCATTTGAAGCAAAATGACATTCGAACAATGATGACTGACAGGACATCATAGATTTTCAGAAAGAATCGGGATGACATTCGGCTAATGTTTTAAGCGCAGCGGACGATTTTGTGTTTGCCCCCTCTTGCGCTAAGCGTCTGCGCCACTCGACCTCTGCCTAACGACTCGGTTCGCCCGCGCGGGAGATGGCCGCGATCGCCAGCTCCCTGATCCGCCAGAAGCGTCAGGCAAGGGAGTCAAACAGCGACCGAGTCTCCACTTCCAAACGCCGTCCCAGCCCAAGCAAAGACCCCCGCTCTCTTTGCGACAGGGTCTTCAGTAAAGTACGCTTCTGCAGCGGCAAGAAAAGACCTGTTCGGCGGCGACCAGGTCAGTAATACCGTTTCATGCACAAGTCCCCCGCCCCCGCCCCCGGATTACGCGGAGACACTACTGCAGTCGGAAGCTCCATCTGAACCGCTGGAGAAAATTTACTCCGCGGCGTAAGATAATGAAAAACTGTCCACCTGTTCCATGGCTCACATGTTGTCTATCGATATTCACAGTATGCCATGTCAATATGAATGTAATATCGTCTGTATGTTCTAAAATGCAATAATTACATATATGTGTTTTAGTAGCCTATTTTAATACCACATATAGCGCCATTCCTGGTGTCTTGAGCAGGGACGATGCAACACCCCCTCTGACACTATGATGCAAATTATTGTAACTTTTCCTCAAAGTTCAAAATAATGGCATCCTGTTAATTGCTGAAATAGTTAATTAATGGTCTATTGAATGCTTATGGACGAGTGGCACCGCAGTGCACCAAGGCATCTGAGAAGAGATGTTTAATGGTAAATGTTTATCACGGGGAGAGGTTTACTGCAGTGTGTAGGGAGGGATTGTGATCGGTTCTATTGACTGATACCGTTTCACAGCCCACTAATCCACGCTATCGTCCCTTTTCGGCCCACTGAAAAAGCGGAACGATGCGTGTGAACACTGCTCTGCTCTGCCTCCTCAAAGCCACATGATGTAGGGCAAGCCGTGAGAGGTGTTCTTTTTTTGCTCAGAGAAGGCGCAGCGTGCCCTCCTCTCCTTTCCTCTCCGCTTCTTTCATGTCCCTTTTCAGTTCATTTCCCTTTTCTTCTCTTCCCTTCTCCCTCCCTCCCCCTTTCACCCAACCTTTCCTCCCTCCAAATACTTACAAATATTTTTTTCTTTACAATAAAACGCCCGTTTGCTGGAGAATCTGTCTGTAAAAATGTTGTTTTTCCTTCTCCCCGTAAGATGCGCCCTCGAATCCTCCACAGGTGTCACGTAAGGGCGTCAGGCTAGGTCAGTAGCTCAGCCTCCATCCCATGTACTGTGTTTCCCAGTCGCCACCTCATCCCGCCTTCATGTCGATCCCTTTCCTTCGCGAGGGGGGAGCGAGCTCCTGTCCAAGGGCAGTCATCTAATGTCTGCCTCTGTAGCTTTTCGATTTATTCCTCTCTTTTACTTTCTTGTGGTTCCTTTAACTCTGTCTTTCAGTTCCTTATCTTATGTGTCTAATCAGACCTTTAATTCGCCACTTTCCTTACATACCACCCGCAACCTTCCCCTTTTCCAAGGTATTCTGTTACACTCCTCTTCTCTCCCCTTATGTTTTAACTTATGTTCCCCCCACCTATCCTTATGTGTCTCTTTTCCTGTGTTAGGTTATGGGTTGTCCCCCCCCCCCCCTCGGTCTGTGCTGTGGTCTGTCTCAGTGTGTGTGTGTGTGTGTGTGTAGTGTATGGTCGTGTGGAGTAGTGGCGCTGTGAGCGGCCCTGTGTTTGCTGTGTGCTGCTGTGTCATTGGTGTGTATCTTGTCTAGTTGTGATGACTACAGTAGAGTGGAGGTGATCATTACCACATCCCATGATCATCATGCTGCCATCTGTCCAACATGTCCTACTGTGACTATTTACCTGTCTCTGCAATGGGGATCACTGAGTCATTGTGTGTGTGTGTGTGTGTGTGTGTGTATGATCTGTGAGGGGAAAACATACTCATGTACTGTGCACACACATGAAATCCAGTCCACATGAAGTCCAGATGTCCAAGGGTATTGTTATGGACTAGAACATGTTGAGTGCACATATGGATCCATGCTCATGACTAACCAAAAAGTCCTCCCAACACACGACATTCATAAGAGCCCCTCTCTCTACCTCCTCCCCTTCTCCCCTCTATTTCTCTCTCTCAGCCGTTCCCTTTCTCTCTTTCTCTGATGCACACACGCACACACACACACACGCATACACACACACGCATGCACACACACATCCGCATGCACTTGCTTGCACCCATGGGCAGTCTCAAACACAACCTTTCACTTCAACTCATCAAAGACCCCCCCCCCCCCGCTCGAGCTCAGCTAAGTACTTCTCTTTACTGCCAGGCCCATGTAACTCAGGTAATTTATAGAGTCGTGGCGCTCACATGTGATTTAGTAAAGCCTCTCTCTGATGGATAGGGGCGGGCTTGTTGGGGTGATTGATGGCCCCTTCACCCTGTCAGAGACATCAGGGCACTCTGGGGATGACCATGGCCAGTGATTAATGTCTGCTCTGAGCTGAACCCTCTACATCTTGAGCACCTTTCAGGCATAGGCTCTGTCTCAGTCCCAGTGCTGGGACGTCCAGATGATAGCTTTTGTTAGAACAGTTGTGGGCTTTGTCAGAGCACAACACACACACACATGCACACAGCCCCTCATCGCAAGGTTGTGTCAACCCTAGTAATATGTTCAAACCAATCGGTGAAATAAATGAAATCAGACTGTTAGACAAACCAGATTTATAATCAGATTAATCAATGAAATCCTAAATAAGTCAAAAAAGTATATTTAAAGGAAGCATATTAAGCGTATTTCTCATGGGTCTCATAGCTCAGCAAACAGAACTAATGCAAATTTAGTGCGTGACCAACACCTTGTACAAAAGTAACCATCATCTAAATCCATTAGGTATCTTCACTGTTGAGACACACACACACACACACACACACACACACATACACACACACACACACAACTTGTCCTTAGGATAGAGTGTGAGGCAGGTGATGTAATGTGTTGGGCGGAGCCTAATGGTCTTGGGGGGATTGCCGGGGGTGTGTCTTGTGTTCCAGAGCCGCAGCTGAAAGGCATTGTGACACGACTGTTCAGTCAGCAGGGCTTCTACCTGCAGATGCAGCCCGACGGCACCATTGATGGCAGCAAGGACGAGAACAGCGACTACAGTGAGTGTTCTGCAGCATATCCCACTGTGACACACACACACACACTCACATATACACACATACACAAGAGACACAAACACACACACTCAGCCACTTGTGAGAGTGATATAGAAATGAGGAGTTTGGTCTTGTGAAAGCAGAGGTTAATATAGTTTCTGCTGAACGAAGAAGAAAGTAGAGATATATTTGGGGTCATCATTCAAGACTAAGGCAATGAGGTGTTACACTGTGTTACACGCTACAATGTGAAATTTATCAGGACCTGTTCATAGGCTGTGTGCTGTCGTAGTTCACTCCATGCTGGGAGCACGGCAGCAGAGAAGCCATTGCAAATCCGCAGAACGAAATCTGACAGCAGACAGATCCAGAGAGAGAGAAGCATCTGAAAGAAACCTTCTGTTCCTGTTTTATCTTCTCTCCGATGGAGACAAGCCAGAGCCACAGACCGCCTCCTCCCCGCCCCCCTCCCACTCCCCAAATCCTACCTCACATTTTAACAGGCCACAACGCCACATTTGTGAATGTCGAGAGGAATCTGAGAGGACCACTTGATGGATACACTTTTGAATGCAAATGGATTTCATGAGCATTAATAGGCAGAGCAGAGCTGTCCTTCAGTGAGAGGCATTCCATTAGACAGAGAGCCAAAGACAAACAACATTGTAATCATATCAGGACATGGCTTACAATCAAGACAGAGGGACAGACATAGAGAGAGAGAGAGTAAGAGAACTGACAATGCAGCTGCTTTACAATGAATAGCTTGTTAATGAAGGGACAATCTTTTCATCAGAAACCATTTTCTGCCAAAAGGGAAAAAAAAAGTGTGCCTCTCGAGGGAGTCTGCTCCGGGACAATACAGTTCCTGTCGTCAGCCTGAGAATGGCCTCAACAATGAGAACACGCTCTGAGATGGAGGGTGGTGGGTAAGACAGAGCAGGGCAGAGAGAGTGAAAGAGAGATAGAGGAGAGAGAGAGTGATAGAGAAAAAGAGAGGAGAGACTGAGGGAGAGAGGGAAAGATAGAGGGAGATAGAGGCGAGAGAGAGGAAGAGAAGGAGAAAAAGGGTGAGTGAGGTAGAGAGAAGATGAAAGAGTGAGGGAGAGAGAGAGAGACAGTGAGATAGAGGATAGAAAGAGGGAGAAAAAGAGAGAAGAGAAGAGAAAAGCTGGTAGAGTGAGTGAGTGAAGGAGAGAGAGAGAGTAAGGCAGAGAGCGAGAGAGAGAATCCAATTCAGTGGGAAACTGTGCCACAGTCTCCTATCACGTTATTTGAAAGTGTGCAGCTGGTTGTAGCCATGTGATTGCAGTCCTAATGTAGACACACACTGTGGGAAAATCTCATCTCATGCCACCAGCCTCGGCTGGCGAAACAGATTGTCAGTGCACAAAATCTTTTATGCCGTAATCTTACTTGCACAGCCTAATAGCGTATTCCATAATGTAACATATTTGAGGT
>JAVQKI010456035.1:0-10286 GCA_036025975.1 Nematalosa erebi | reverse complement strand
TCCCCTCCGGCCACTTCGCTCCTCCAAGGAACGTTGTCTAGCACGGCCAACACCTCGCACAGGCCAATCAAGACTATTCACACTCGTAGTTCCACGCTGGTGGAATGACCTTCCTAGCGCCACCAGAAAAACAGATTTTCTCTCCACCTTCAAGAAAACTCTAAAGACCCAACTCTTTCGAGAGTTTCTCCTAGCCTAAATGTTGTACTGTACTACACTTTTGCACTTAAACAAACAACTTGCACTTGTTAGCACTTATCCACGCCTGACTTCATAGCAACAGCTTGCACTTTTACAAAGCACTTCTTAGCTTAGCTTCCCCTTGTGTTGTAGTTTGAATGTTCTCCCTCATTTGTAAGTCGCTTTGGACAAAAGCGTTTTGCCAAATGCATAAATGTAAATGTAAATATTCCCAGCATTTGTTTGTGCTTCGCAAAGTTTTGTCAACGGTATGCCAATATTTCCCTAAAAACGTTGCCTACTGTTTATCAAAAAGGCAGTTTTTCATGCCCTTAGCAAGACATGAGGTCAGTCAGATGAGTGTTCGAGAGTTATGTGTGTAGCAGACAGACAAACAGACAGACAGACGCCTAAAACACACACACACACAGAGACAGACATTTCTTGCTTTTATGATGTCATAGATGATAATAGTTAATGTTTGGAAATAGGTATAATACTGGAAAAAAGTAAAGACTCATTTCTCTCTATTTATTTTTTTTTATCCCCTTTCGTTTGTCTTTTTTTTTTTTTTTCAAATGCTGTCCTCTCTATCCTGTGGTGAGCAAATCAATGTTTGGGATTATCGAGCTCTTGGAGGCTGAGGCTGTGGGTGAGCTCCTCTCATGTGGAAGGTTCCTGCTGCCTGTCCATTCTGTGAAGTGGCCATGTACCCTAGCATCACCCCAGCAACCAGCCCCACAATGCTTTGTGCCTCTGTGCTTCAGGGACAGGTGCTTTGCAGGGGGTGTGGGTGTGTGTGAAAAAAAATCATCACAAAGAACTTAAAAGTGATGACCAACTACTAAATATATAAATCTGTCATTTCCAGTGCATTTGTTAATAGGATACCCAATGTTTACCATATAGCTCAGACCACACACATACATTTGGAGCTGTTAAGCCTCAGGATGCTGCTGGACACCTGAGTGTCCTTGAAACAAGCCACACTTTAATCTATGCACTGGGCCAGCCTTTGAAATGGAAATCTGATGGATGCCCTTTTCTCTTTATACACACACATTGCTCATGTCTATAATATCGTTTCTCAGCCAGCTGCAGTGGCCATGAAAACACACACACACACACACACACACACACACACACACAGACAGAAATGAGAAACAACACCACCTGTTTTTGGCAGATGAATAGAATGAATGAAAATAAAGTGAACTGGACAGATTGTATGTGGTGTTTTATGCCACCAACATGACAGAAGATTTCAAATAAGATCATTTTGAATTTGATGGTTCATATTTATTCAAACAAAAACTTTCATAATTTTGAAGAGAGAGAGGATCAACAGGTGGAGATAAGCAGACCAAGGCTTTGGACTGGTTCATTGAATGAAAACCAGGAACTTTTTGTACGTTCCTGAACAGAACATTCATTTATTTAAAGTAATCGTAATACTGGTTAATGTCATTTTTCCATTCTTGTTCTCTTTTTACAACGACCTGGTGAGGTTCACGCCTGTTGTTCAATCAATGCGTGGAGAGAGCAGACAGAAGCTTACTAGTACCACTAGCAGGTGAAAAGGCCAATTCAGACTCCCAGTCTCAATTATAATCTTAAAAAGGGTTGATTTATACATGGAATGAATCTGTTTGCTCACTTTGCTGCACTATGACCAACATTAAATTAAATGTTGGCTAACATAACATTAGGAAAGTTCCCTTGCTGAAACAACATAGTTCTCATTTTTAGCATTTCAACATTGAGAGGACATTGTGAGAATCCAGTGAAAGCATTTTTCGTTTGACCCGGCACCTAACAAACCTATATGCATCATCGAGGGATGTGGATGTTCTTTTTGTCTTAATTCATGTATGCTACAGTATAATATAAAGATGTAGGCATATAAGAACTACAGTGATGGATCTTATAATATAAAACAGAGGCCTAGTCCTTTTTTGCTGTTTGCTGTAGAGAACAATAATAGCCAATAGCTACTGTAAGCCTAGTCTTATATCCCGCAGCTGGCATGGAAAATTATTTGGAAAAATGTTAGCATGGAACCTCAAACCAGAAACATTGAAACACTGATTCTTTTTGTAATGCAACAACTGGCTTCAAAGCCCTGAAACAGAAGTAGATCACTGCCTGCACAGTCACTCAATTAGTACTGTTTCTTTAGCCCTACTTGCTCAGGACTTACAAAGAGATGACCATGCAGCCTCCTTTGCGGCATAAAATGTTGTCAACTTTGGAAATCTGCCCTTTAACAGTAGACTACAGATTCAGATGTGCCAGAGTTCTTCTTTAGTATGAGTGAGAGAGCAAGCGAATGAAAAGTGTAGCTGAATGAGTCAGCGGAGTGAGGTTGAGAGAGTGGATTTAGTAGGGTGGAGCAGAGTGGACTGAGGGAAGGCATGGAGTGAGTGAACAGGAGAGAGGGAGTTTTATAACGATCGACCGGATAGCAAAAAATAATATGGTCACACATCTGTAGATCTGAGCCTTGAGGCTGTGATGTCACTTATCAGATGGTGGCAACTGAATCACACTATGGTTAGGATGGGTTTGGTGGTCTCTTCACAGTACTATGGAGCCATTTAACGTAGTAGCATTAACATTTCTGAACATGCAGAGAGCTTACTGTAGCAAGTCTGTTTTCTGTGCAACTGATGTATATAAACCTGAAGAGGCGAACGACATCATGTCATCGTAGTAAAGAGAATAGTTTAAGAACAATAAGAAAAAGCTATTAGGGGGAAGAGACAAATTAGAGCCAATAAGAGAATGCTAATCAGAACTTTCAAAAGTAATGATGCATGAAAGAGGAAATGTCTCAGTGAAGTATTGATGGAAACAGAGAGATTTGTGTACTTGCAGTGAGGTGGGCCTGTGGAGTGGCCATCACAGAACCATCCTCTGCCCTGGTGGGCCCACATTGTTTCCATGGAAACTGGGTCAGGGCTGCGACAGTCAACACAGTGGAACGGGTGAATGTGTGGCAGGTGCATGGAAAGGAGGTGTGGAAACTGAAGAGATACATAAGAAGATGGTGAAAAGAGAAAGTGTATTTTCCGTCTGTTTCAAAGGTGAAAGTAGTAACAGAAAACAGTCCAGCTTGTCTAGTCAGGTGGACTGAACTGTACTGAAGTTTACCATTTAAAAAATGTACCAATATGGCTCTCAGCAATATAACATATGCAGGACATTACATTATTAGTACACGGAAAACTATAGTAGCTACACATATACAATAATATAATAAAAAATATAGCCTATGTCTAAGTCTATGTGCTGTTTGAAGTTGATGTGTGAGATATGACCTCACTTGTCATTTGGCGGCTTCACCATCAACTTTGGCTCTGACATGCCAACTATTTGGAATTTGAATAGTTTTGTGAGGAATAGTCTGAAGATTCTACTGTACATGACGATTTTTGTAAGGACCGGACAAAATTTGTGACCTGTGAGAAATTTGCTTAATTTTCCATCAAATTCAATTTGACAGAAAATGGCTGCCCCTAGAGATCAAGGGTGACCAAATTATTGTTCCTTAGAAATGGGTCATGTGGTCATGTACTGAATTTGGTTGTACGTGTCAGAGTTGCTGAGCTATAAGCTATAAGCCCCCTGAGGTCAAAGCTGCGCAGAGCAAAAAGAGAAATCCAAATCTAGCAGACGTTAGGCTACTTGGTATATCTGGATAGAAGCCAACAAACAAAGCCAACCTTATGACTAAGCCTATAACCTACACATCTTGCATTTAACTTTCATGCATCTATGCTTTGCTATACAACAAAATGTTATGCTTGACTTGGATGTCCAAGAGAAGTAGGCAGTAGGCTAGCTTTCAGTTGTTCAAATTAAAATTATACAATTATCAAATGATCACCTCTGCCACCTACAGTAAGGCATGGCTTTGCAATGCTCATTCAATAATGGACGCATATTCTGAAATTAGTCTAAAATTAAATACTATTAAATTCTAAAGGCTATAGGCTTGTACTGTAGGCTATATGTTACGCAATCAATCTAGAAAATCAACTTTATTGATGTTGTAGTTGTCTTGGCGTGTTGCCAGCATAACTTTTCATTGTTTGAGCAACCTCAAGCAATACAAGTCATAGGAAACACCGATTTTTGATTGCACGTTAAAGCCACCTGCCTCCATGGTCAAAGTTCTCTCCATTGTGATGTCACCTAAAAACAACCAATAGGAAATCCTTTGAGGATGCTGAAAAAGTAATACATTATTATTAATTACAGGCTTGCACTATGCCTTACTGTGCACTATGCTGCTATAGGCTAATGTCACCGCAAACCTCTCATGTGTCATGCCATACATTTCTATCTCTCTCTGGCTATCTCTCTCTCACTCTTTAACTTACAGTAATAATATATATTCATAGTCTATAAATGTTAGGACACAATTTTATGAAGCATTAGCCGCCTTCACACTGTCGGGCCAGGCTAGGCAAAGGCTACTTGCTTTCACACCGTCTGAAGCCGACTGAACCTATGCCTCCTAGAACCCTAAGATCCCAGAATGCTGGTCTCCTTGTAATCCCAAGAATATAATAAGAGCTTTTGCTACCATGCTCCTCTCTTGTGGAATACCCCCCCCCCCACACACACACACACACACACACACACATAAGAGGACACTCTCAATACCTTTAAGTCTAGTTTTAAAACCTTCCTCTTTACTGCTCCCCATATTAGGGATGGTGCACAGTAAACCATCACTCCTCCTAGCGTGGAGGCATGGTGACCACTGACCATCCCTGCAGTAGTGTTTGGTTGCCATGTACCATACCTTAGTTATGCTGCTATAGCCTAGTGCCGCCACAAACCTCTCATGTGTCATTAAGTACATCTCTCTCTCTCTCTCTCTCTCTCTCTCTCTCTCTCTCTCTATATATATATATATATATATATATGTATATATATATATCTTTCTTTCTCTCCCTACAATCATATATATATATATATATATATATATATATATGTATATATATATGCACATACAAACAACATGATCGTGAAGTGTGAGGCTGGCCTCTTTTGGTTCCTCTGGCCACCTACACCACAATCATCTTGGCTGAGTGTCATCCCTGCCTCCTTCTGGCTGACTCCTGTCACCTTCCCTGCTTGAATGGACTGCGACCAATATTCCAAGAGGCCAATGCCAGGACCAACCCTTCCTAAGGCCCTTCCTAGACACCCATGCCAGGACCAACACCTTCCTAAGGCCCTTCCTAGACGCCCATGCCAGGACCAACCCCTTCCTAAGGCCCTTCCTAGACGCCCATGCCAGGACCGACTCTTCTTCCCGGTGGTCCTGTCACTGATCCCCCCTCACAATAGCACTTCCAACAATGGACCTTTATATTACCCCCATGGCCATGACCCATCTCAGTACTTTACTTTAACTATGTCTGGCTGCTACTACATGTACAGTACACTGTCCAGCCAACTTGTAGTCTATGATGGTCACCACTGATTGTACTTTTCCAGGCAGTTAGGTTAGCCCCTTGAGTCATGGATCTGCCCAAGGTTTCTTCCTACACTAACTCACATACGTTCAATTTTTTTGCTCCCCATACTGTGCTTCCCTATTGGAGCACAGCCTGGATGTGTTGTTTTTTCTCTCCTCTCCTCATGTTATGCTGTATTGTCTTTTCTCCCCCAAATTGAAACATAGGTGGCGTGTCTCATGACGCTGCAACCTTTTGCTGTCCCCACCACAGGGACAGTGATAAACGACATTTCAATCACATTGTATGTCTGTACATGTAAAGGAACAATTGACAATAAAAGCTCTATCTGTATCTGTAATTGAATTCAATTCACTTAAGTTCTACCTTCTACAACCGTGTTGTCTTATGGTGCTTCACAGCAAGGAGCACCCAAGAGCAACAGTGGCAAGGACAAACCATTCACTTAGTGTAAATTGATGGTTCGCAACTTGGTCCATGTACAAATTTCTCTCGTCCTTCTCTCCTCCAATAGCACTTATTGAGCCCAACTATCAAGGCTATGGTTGGAGGCACTCTGGAGTATGGCTTTAACCTGTACCATATTTGCCATGTCCTGACTGTGAGTTACACTCCCTCATGCTCTCTATTTTTCAGTCCGTTTTCAGACTATTTTGTAATTGAGCTCCTTTGTGCCTGTAACTTACTGCTGAAGTTTGAACCAGAGACCAGAGAGAATACAGCAGCAAAGTAGGCTATATTTTGGGTCTGGGTTTATGAGTGATCATTTTGAATAAAAACAGTGAACGCTTGCAATTCGGAAATTCAGGCTTACAGATACTTTTAGCACACTGACTTTTAGAATGACATGATTAGCTACTGAACAGCCAGGAAATAACAATGCAAGTGGGCTCATTGGGCCCTTTGTAGTTGGGGTCTGAAAGCAGTTGCTAAACCTTGCCTTAAGTCTGCCTGTTAGATCAAAATTGGAAGAGAGGTCAGGCCTAGGCCTAGGTTTTTTTTTTTTTTTTTTTTTGAACTGGTCATTAAGCCTTTATCATTTCATTCAGAGCTAGTTCTCACCGCAGATTTTAAGTTAACATGTTGTATATCACTGTTAAAAGCAAGCTAGACCAATTCATCACCTTGTAATTCACTTCCGAAAATATAGACCAGTTAAATACGTATCTTCCTCACTGCCCATTGCTTGCTGTCGCAGCAAATGAAGTCATCATCTGAATAATAAAAAGATAAATATTACTCTTGGCATGATACTTACAGCACTGACAGTCGTTTCTGAATGACGTAGCTTTCTGTCCAATTCCATGCGCGCCGTCTTTTTTGGATTTGAGGTAATGCTAAATATTATCCAATCCGTGAAAGAACAAGGCGGTTCCCACGCAAATGTGTTAGAGACGGGAGACGTAAGAGGTCCATTCATTTTCGGCGTACAAGACAAATTGGTATCTCGCATCTAACTGTCTGCTGTGTTTAGTATTACAGTTTCAAGACGGCAGCGGATAAGAGTCAGGAAACGAAAAGGACAGTATTGAATTTATCTAATTTGGTAAGAAATACAACTGTTTACGGCTGCATGCAGGTGCTTTTCTGTTTGTATAATGAACTCCAAATCAATTAGGGTAGCCTACGTTCGCGCATTGGAGTGCGTAGCAGAAATCTTTGAAAATAGTTGCCAGGGATAAACACTGGAGAAACGATTAAATAGTTCAGAGACCTTTTTTCGGTAACATGCTCGCATGTCTATGATTTAGGCATTTATGAATACCTCACCATTTCTGACATGAGGGCAGCAGGTGTAGCAGACTGATTTGACTTCAGAATTATGCCTGAATTTAGTGCGTAGGTATGCGTCAGGCTTCGGCGCAGTTAATGTCAACAATTATGTTGAAAAATTTTGACTGAATGAGGTAATAGACGAAAATAATGGAATGTGTGATCATGGTGTAGTTTTACCAGAGGAGAAAAGGGACGCATGTTGCAACCTTTTTGGAGCTGGTCATTAGGCTGCTCAGTGGCGAGATATGCTCTCGTTGATTCCTTTGCCCCTGTGTGGAATTGACATGTGAGTGAGAATTATGGAAAGTCAGTGTTTTACCCGCAGTTTTCTGTGCTTGGTTTATGTGTGCATTATTTGTTTTGGGAAGCATTTGTGTTTGTTGCTCTTAAGTATGGAGTGATGTCGTTAGATTTGTAATTTTGGAGTGTACTGGTGACCTGTTCTAGCCTCTGACTGACTGCAAGTTGGCAGTCAAAAGGCTCAGTGGACAGCCGTTGCCACCCTGAGTGCAGAACGCCACGTTGCCAGGTGTCTGTCACCATGGTTCTGCCTGGTCTCTGTATCATCACCTGACACTACTCAGTGGTGGCACAAAGGCATCACAGCCTGTAATCACCAGTATGATGACAGGGGACAATATGGACGGCAAAATTAGTCATGGATGTTTGAATGTTTCAGTAAACAGAAAATGAACTACAGATTTTAGGGAATCAAAATTGTATCCAAACCCCCAATGTATGAAAAAAACTGGAATGACTCTGAAGGCACAAGCTAGCTTGGAGCTTCAAAGCTGTATCCATTGTGTTCCATCAAACTGGAAATCATTTGAAAGAGGAAGATAATGCACCTTACAGAACAGGTCACCCAAGATGTCATCAACAGCACATGTGGTCATTTCACTGAACAAAACACATCTGTCTGGTCCTCTCTCTGGAATAATGTATTGATTATTCAACCTGTTCATGGTTCAGTGCATGTTGCACAGAGTATAGGGGCATTGTTTGAAGGACTGTTATGCCCTGAATTGCTACCATGAGTCATGCAGTCTAAATTAGAAATACCATTTCATGGGTCAGCCACCTTGCACATTCATTTTCCTTAGATGTGTATTAATTTTGTCCTTTTAAAACAAAGCTCTCCTGTAGCGATGAATGGCAGCTTTGTGATCTAAATATGCAGATAGAGGAGAGAGCAGATTGAAGTTTGTTCAATGAACCAAAAAACCAAACTCTGTCATGAATGGGTAAACAAATTGGACGTGGAAAAGCATATCGTTGTGCTTTTACTTTTTGTCATTATCTCTGTTCCCAGATCTTGCTACCTGATTTCTAATGAGGCATTTGGAAATACCAACCACTTAACTTCCCTCACCTCATTTTCCAATTCTGCACAATTTTTAAAGCTGCCCTGTGTAAGACTTCCGGTTTCAACTTTACAATCACTTGTATATCTAATATGGTGGTAGAATGTGATATTATACGAAAGCCGGACCAGAGCTTGTTGATTTGTATGCTAACTTTAGAGGGTAATTGGATAACATGGTGCTTAGGTGTCTCTGACATTTGTTTCCTCACATTCTGTTGTTTCTAGGTCATATTGGATATTTTATCCTACTGTAAGTAGTATTATTCTAAGTAAGTGTTACACAAAGCTCTTTCAACAACATCTTTAATTGAAACTGCTAATGATGTCCTCAAGTTCTTGTTAAGATGTGCGTTTGATGTATACTGTTCTTCAAGACCATCAGTGAGGATTTCTGTATAGCCGCAGCATGCAAATTCAAACTGCAGTCCTCTATGACCATCATAAGGTTTGGCTAGAAAGTAATGACCTTGTGGGACAGTTCCTCAAAGATGGAGAAATGCTGACGTGTTGCAGCTGCCAGTAGCTGGTGAAGTTGTGTGTAGAGGGCATGGCGCTCAGCTGTTGCACAGTAGCTCCCTTGAACCTCTGGTCTATGCTTAGGTTTTAGGAGTTTCTAACTTTTCTCTACATCTGAAGTATTTCTGTGTATAGGCTACACACATTTGAAAGGTTTGGCTGCTGCCTCTCCATCTGACTTTGCCTGCAGCAGGTTCAGCACATGTATAGAATTTATCAGAGCCAAAGAAAGGGAGAGTTGCAACAACTCCATTGACCTCAGTGTTCCATTTTTACACACCATTTTTCACACCATTTTTTCACAAGAAAGCTCATGGGGCTTTCATAGTTCCCGGAAGTACATTAATTGCCTGTTAGCAGTGCTGTACAGAGTAACTAAATGGACCATTTGATGACAATTTAACAATATTAATTTATTATTAATATTATTATAATTATTATTATTAATATTATAAATATGCATAGGTGACTTTCGGCAGCCCAGCCAAAGATACAACTGTCTCTGGCCCTGCACTTAAGTAACAAAAAACTAGTTATCCTTTAGACAATATACAGAACTACTAAGCCCATATATTAAATTCAGTAACATGCAGAAATTATCAGTCCCAAATAAGAGAGCACTATGTCTATCGTCAACTAAATTTGCAATTTGCTGTCATTTTCATTCCTACTGTCAATTGGCAGTAAACGTGAGAATAGTCTTACGTTATCCTACAACATTGTTATGTTAGCCATGGTTTTCTATTGAAAATCAGTGGGGCTAACAGTGATTTTACTAGTGATGGGGACGAGACCGGTTATGCCGAGACCGAGTCTTTGACGGGTCGAGACCGAGTCGAGACCGAGACCGCTGGTTTTTAAAAGCAGCCGAGACCGAGTCTTTGAGGAAGCGAGACCGAGTCGAGACCGAGTCTTTCAGGAGTCGAGACCAAGACCATAAAAACAATTCAGTT
>JAVQKI010455968.1:10000-11383 GCA_036025975.1 Nematalosa erebi | reverse complement strand
CTCTCTCTCTCTCTCTCTCTCTCTCTCTCTCTCTCTGCCACACACTGAAACACATACAGTATGCTCTTTGCCTTCATATTTGTCTTTTCCTTTGTGTTGCTGTCTCTATATTTTCTCTTGTTCACTCGCTCTCACAGACACACACCCACACACACACATACATTAGAACACTCATAATATGCGCACATAAACACACATAAACATGAAGTACACACAGAATACATTAAATATGCACAGGGACATCATGACTTAACATTCATGGCCTATATGACTAAGCCCTTTCTTGTATTAGGTCACCAATTACTGTCAGTGTGTGACGTATGAGGAAGCATATAGGACGTGAGATTATTGACAGAGTAATGGACAGAAAACTATGAGAGTGTATTTGGACCCTAATGTAAATGAAAATAAAATAAACAGGAATCCAACATTAGCTAATCAGTTGAGGTCACACTCTGTGCTATGCTTGCTAAGAAATTATTTCTCTTATCTTTCACTGGTCGCTGTCTCTCTCTCTCTCTCTCTCTCTCTCTCTCTCTCTCTCTGTCATGCACTCTTTCTTGGCTCGCGTGTGGGTTACAGGCACTTATATTCAGAACGTCACAGCCCTGCTCTGCCACATGCCACAAGAGTTTGATACACATGTGGTAGAACAGTCGGTGCACACTGCACTCAGAGATGCCATCTGTCTGTGTGTGTGTGTGTGTGTGTGTGTGTGTGTGTGTGTGTGTGTGTGTGTGTGTGACGCAAAAAGTGTGTGTGCGCACGCACGCGTGTGTGTGTCTGTGTGCACATGCATGTGAATATGAATGTGTTTGTTTGTGTGTGCATGTGTGCGTGTGCGCGTGTGTGTATGTGCTTACATCTATTTGGTTTACTTTGTCACATGCAGACATATGGCTGATCTAATGTGTGCTCGTGTTCCTCGACGAACAGAACAGGAGGCCGGAAAAAGCATCAGAACGATTTCACTGTAACACGCTGTATCTCAGAGTCTAAACTTCTCAGGAAATCTTAACAAAACCCAGCAGGGAACAACAGATTGCAACACTGAGGACAGATCTAAGCCCTCCCCAGTGACAGTGCTGTCAGCGTGACGTCGCGGCACCATCTTTCAAATCGAATTTACCACTTCCCAACCTCTCACATTCTGTTCTGATTAAGTTTTAGGTCCCCAAATAAATTGCGTTAAAGGAGTTTATGCATATGCAAATCTAAATGCTCGGTGTACACACACATAAATTATTAATTAGGGGTTGTCAGAATGGGCCGGCACTGGACTCCATCATCCCCTCATAATTAGTGTGTGCTGGACGGGTGCTGTATAATGAGAGCCAAAAGAGAGGCTCGGGTTCCGCTGACCCCCTTGGCCTCTGCCATATC
>JAVQKI010455968.1:0-7500 GCA_036025975.1 Nematalosa erebi | reverse complement strand
CACACACACACACACACACACTGTTCCCACTGCCAGTTCCCTGCTGTTCTGCCCATCCTCCCAGCGCTGTGCTGCCTGCCGTGTGCTGCTCTGTGGGGGAATGACACTGGGGACTTCTGATGACGGGCACTTCTGCATTAGCAGAGCGAGAGCCTGGTCACTGTGCGTGAATGTTAGTGGAACTTAACCCTTGATTAGCAGCACAGCAGACAGAGACAGGCCATTGGCTATATTGCCACCCACAGACAGACAGAGAGAGAGAGAGAGAGAGAGAGAAAGAGAGATGCCTTTCACAGGCAGCATCTCCTGATGTGTGTGTGTGTGTGGGGGGGGTCTGTGCCACTGAAAGTGAAACTGGAGAAAGCTGGCTGGCGTTGCAGTAAATACATGAGAATGAAGGCGCTGATTAGCACGTGCGCTAACAGCACCAGGCAGCTCTTTCTGGGCCTCCTGCACAGAGAGGCTCTAAATCATGCTGCCAGCCGTGCCGCTGAAATCTGGGCCACACCTGAGTGGAGAGCAAGAAGCTCTCTTCTTCCTCCTCCTCCTCCTCCTTTTCTTTCTCATCCTTTTCTTTCTCTTCCCCCTCCTCGTCCTTTGCTTCATCTTAAACAGGGCTGCTGCAGACACTTGAGGGAGCTATGAGTACCAAGATGTGTGTTTATGTTTGTGTGTGTGTGTTTGTGTTTTTGTTAGTGTGTGTGTGTGTCGGTGTTAGTGTTAGTTAGTGGCTGTTAGTGTGTTGGTTGTACTTTGGGGCCTTGATGAGAGGTTCTCATTGCACTCCTTTGTGTGATATTCTCTGGCATTTTAAAAGTCGTTAAAGGGGGCCTCTGACTTGTCCTCAGGCGTTTAGACCCTGTCGAGAGGATGTGAAGTAAAAGGCCTGGATGGACACCCATGCCCCTTGTTCAAGGCCGCTCTCACACATCGTCTGTTTTCCTTTTATCTTTTTGAAATCACTCATCGCCTTTTTAATCACTGTCCAAATGGATGTGTTTCAGCGTAGGCCCAAAAAAAACAAAAAAGGACGACTGTCACCACCTCTTCCTGAAAAAGGTTTTCAGAAAAGACCTAGCAGGTGAACGCGCTTCTAATTTTTCCATGCTCTCTGGGATTTGTAGTTCTTGACCTTCCCCCGGGAACGAATAGGACACTATTTCTTTCCGACCTCAACCTCTTCAACCCTTCCTCTCCCTGCAGTCCCATCCCAAAGATAGGAGTCTCCAGTTTTATGACTCTTTCCTCCCCACTAACAAACATCTATTAAAAAAAAGAGACTGCAGTCATTTCTGGCTGCTGCTACTGCTGATGACAGCTTATGTCCTGCTATTTGTCCATGCCAGGCATTTGTCTCCATAAACCTCCAGCCATAAAAAAGAAAGGCCTCGTGACCCACATCGTTAGGGGCTGACCTCCCAACTTCATGACAGTAAATGTTTGTTTTCAAGCTGTCCAGATTGAGGAGGAGAGGGTGGGGTGGGGTGGGGGGGGGGGGCGATTAGCCTCTATTCAAGCAGCATGGCCCCGCTCTTCAAAGCCTCCCCTACAGAGAGGCCTGTCAGATCCAATATAAACACAAACATACACATGCACACACGCACAGACACACGCACACAGACACACACGCACAGACAAACACACACTGCCTGCCTCTGAGCGCGCGCAAGAGAGAGAGAGAGAGAGACAGAGAGAGAGAGAGAGAGAGAGAGAGAGAGGGAGAGAGAAATAAGAAAGGAAAGGAAAGACAGGAGCAGGAAAAGTGAGGTTAGGTTGTGGAGGAAAGAGGGAGGTAAAGCCAGTGATGACAGGCCTCTGGCTTTATAGGTTTATCTCTGGCTAGAAAAGAAAATAGTTTCCAGATTGAACGATGAGAATGTCCCGGAGACTAGAGGATGGGTGTGCAATTGCATGCAAATCTGCAGTGTACATGACTCTCTGGAGCCCTCCCCGTACCACCCAAAACCCCATCCCCCTGGCACCACCACCACAAAGGAGCCAAACCAACCACACACAATACCACAGCCATTTAACTCCAGCCTGTTTACAGAGAAATCTACGCCATTCCCGGTCCCCAGATCCCCCGGGACGTCGCCTCTCCAGCGTGAGAGAGAATGTCTTTGCCTGGGGCCTCGGGACGCTCAGCCCTCTCTGTCAGTCAGTCCTCCCCCTCCTCTAACCCCCCGCCGAGTCTCTACGCAAGGTGGCCACGTGAATCTGCCTCGTTGCTGAAGGAGGAGTGGGTGAAAGTCAGAAGGGTCAGCAGCTCAATCTGCTCACCTCCCTCCCCCCTTCACCACACACACACACACATGAAAACACACAAACACACACACATACACACAGACACACAGACACTAGCACCACCACCCCAAACCCCCAAAAGCCCTGGCAGTGCCAAGCCAGGCGCTACCCCTCCCCTCACCCCCCGAGCACTTCCCTGTGCCCTCCATCCATCTAAGCTGGCGGCCCACACCCACCTAGCCCAGCCCAGCCCAGCCCAGTCTAGAAGCCTCAGGAGGGGGAATCCTGACATTCCAGCAGCAGAAGCAGCGGCAGCCGGAGCTCTCTGGTGGACAGTAATAGAAGCCCTGGGACGGAGAGGGGGAAGAATAAGTCAAAGCAACGCCGTGATGACAGAGTGACAACAGTCTGGCACAACACCCCACAGAGAGAAGGGGGGAAGGCAGAGAGAGAGAATGAGAGAGAGAGAGAGTCTTTTTATATGAGAGTGAGAGAGTGTGTTTTGGATAAAAAAGTCCCTTTATGTGTATATACTGACAGTGTGTAGGACAGAGATGGAAAGTGTGTGTGTGGGTCTGTGTGTGTGTGTGTGTGTGTGTGTGTGTGTGTGTGTGTGTGTGTGCGTGTGCGTGTAAGAGAGTAGAGAAGGCAGAAAGGTGAGAGCGTTAGCAGGTTGAGGCGGTGTGATGGATCGGAGAAGGCTGACAGCCAGCGGTCTGGGGTTTATAAAAAGCAGCCGATCGGCCGTCCCGCGTGGCCTCCTGCCTCTCCCGGCCCCATTCATCTCCATCACGGCCGGCCGTGGCGCCACCTGACGCGGTCAGACACGCTGGCCACACCGTAGGGCTCCCCGTCCCCTGCAGCACATCAATCCTGGACAAGGCCTCTCCCACTGGGCCGCAACCACCCGTGCCCCCCCCCCCAACAGCTAGCCCCGCACGGTACAACTACCGAACTGGTGGCCCCTCTGGACTACGAGGAGATCCAGGCTCAGCCATTACAACCAAGGCCCCCAAAGACACAACAACCTGGGGGAGATGTGGTATATGCTCACGAAACGATGGCAACTCATTATTTTAAGTCGACATTGTTATTCTGCACTGCTCAGCTAGATTCCACAACCTTTTTTTGACCCCAACTTCTTGGAGCACCAAACATCCAGAAACACAAAGATTTATGCCCAACTCTTCGACATTAGCTGCTTCATTGAAATGAACTTCACTGAGAATATGGTGCCATCTACAAAGCAATCTACTGTGCTCTGCACAGGAAGAACACATGAATAGAGCTTGACTTCAAGCAATGCTCTTTAGTGCAATATCAAAGGATATCAAGGTCACTATCACACAGTATAATTCACATTTATGCACTGAATATCTTCATGAAACACAGTGTCACATATACACACACACGCGCACACACGGTTTGTACTCCTGTAATATGAAATATTAATGAACCAATAAAACACATAAACAACGACTCCCTAAGACCGGCCTTGCTTTATTGCCACCCTACTGAATAATTCACTACACTGATTTTATCTCATTTACATAGAGGTTACTGTTAAGAGTAATGACATGTACTCAAAGAAGCATGTTCAAAAGCTTACAGGCCCTTCATGTTCAAACTGTCTCCTCCGACGAGTAAAGATGCTACCGTAAATCTCCTGGTGAAACAGATCACATGACAGCTCGGCTTTCATCCCAGTAATACCACTTCTGACAGGTGATCTCAGACTCAGGACTCGGATATGAGGGAGCATCCCCAAAGACCCCTTCTTCACCCTCCTCCACCCCACTGCAGCCGGACATGAGCCACTAAGGCCTCGGCGGCCGGATGTGGCGCGACCAGAGGGACCGTCTGGGTCGGCGAGGAAGAAGGGGCTTGTTTGGGCTAAAGCAGGGACATCTGGCCACTCTAATCCTCTTACAAGGACAAATGGTACCTAACAGTCCCCACGAGAGAACAATGGCGAATCAATGGTGTCTCTGACATTGTGACATGGCAATTACCTTTAACTCATGTCCATTGATTATCCCCCAAGAAGCTTATCCTGGCAAGGGTCAGGAGGAAGCCCGAGACTGTCCTGAAAGAGCCTGATGGAGATGGGTGGCCCCAACACACACTCAAGAACACAGGAAACTACACCGCCACATGTCTGTAAGCTCTAGCTCTATGTCTCTCAACAGACAGCCTTGGAAAGCGTCCTCGCCATGATGTCATAATCTGTATGGATTTATCAATTATCAGTAGATTTTTATCACGCTTGACAAATACATATATAAATAAGGTGTTGAAAGCAGCAGCAGCACACTTTTCTTCTTCCTCCTCTTCTTTTTCTTCTTCTTCTTTTTTTTCTTTCGTTAAAGACAGATGATCCTGAAGGATAATCCAACCATTCTCCAAATTAAAGCCATATGCAACCATGGTAGAGAGCCGAAGCCAAGGAGCTTCAACATAGCAGCCAGGTCTAACACATTCAAGCCAACAGCATTCCCTGCTCTCCCCCTAATCGTAATGATTACCAGATAAAATATTTGCCTTCTGTTCAACAGCCGCATAGTAAAGAACTGCCTTCCTCAGTTCACCCTTATTGTTTTAATAACCACTGTTGCAATCAACACGAGACGTTCCACCGGCAGGAACCTAATTACACGCGGAACGAGGGCCTCGCTTTCATCATTCTCATTTCATTTTCCATCTCTCCATAATGGGATGTAATGGAGTCTGTCGTTGCAGTCTGTCCATTAGGCTACTGTATAGCCGGATATTGGCAGGTGAGGAGAAAGCATTTCGCTTGTGAAATACTGGGCAGTAAAAATTACGACAGGCAGACAGTAAGTGGCCGTTGTGAGAGATTGACTTACGAGGCCTACAGTGCATCGTGCCGTCCCTCCCTCCTGGCCATCTACAGTACATTTCACAATGTTTACTTTTCAATCACAATCTATGATTAGAACAATTTATTACTTAGATGTTCGTGGTGGTTTAAGTATTTTCTCTCGAGTGTAAGGACCGCCATTACTGAAAGCATCTGCATGGACCAGACACTTTTAGAAGCCTTAATTAAGAAGCCTCATATCCCTAACACTGGTTGTGTGTACAGTATAGTATGATGA
This sequence comes from Nematalosa erebi, assembly GCA_036025975.1. Lineage (NCBI taxonomy): Eukaryota > Metazoa > Chordata > Actinopteri > Clupeiformes > Clupeidae > Nematalosa > Nematalosa erebi. Next base: position 2,137 of record JAVQKI010455968.1, on the reverse strand, counting down.
AGAGTGTACTCAGTGATAGGACTGAACTTCATATAGAGTTCAGGTGCGCCAAGGCTAATCCTAGGTGCTTCTTCTCACTCACCAAATAAGAAATACCACAAATAAGGGTGAACTGGGCAGAGGCATGTCCAAGAAAAGCAGGAGAGTGGGCAGGAGAAAAGAGAGCTACAGTAAAGGTGAAGACTGAGTGTGACTAACAGAGATAGTGGAGGACAGACAGACAGAGGAGATAATTACGAGGTTAGAGAAGAGAGGCAGAGGAAAAGGCAGACACCGTAAAGACGAGAGAGGGAGCACGCGTTGGAAACAATGGACGTGCATGTGACCCTTAAATAACTTCCTGTTGAGCAGCGAACATTCCTGTTGCTTTGTCAGAAGAAGAAGAAGAAGAAGAAGAAGAAGAAGAAGAAGAAGGAGAAGAAGAAGAAAACATGGACAGATAAAAGGATGTGTTGAGGGCCACTGAGGAAAATCTTACAACAAAGCATGGAATCGAGAAGAGCTTTGGCCAGAAAGAGAGAGAGGTGTTTGATTCATAAGATCTGAGCTTCAGTCATTCTGAGGGGTATAAACTCTCATTTAGTGTCACACTGTAACTGATGTACTCATGGGGGAGATTCAGAAAAGGAACTTAAATGACAGGACTTACGTTATGTGGTATATCCTAAACAACTCAGCGCACAAAAGAGATCTTATCTGTAAACACTTCTTACAATACATTGCTCCAGCAGCCATAACAACACATGATATACATGTATGCCATGGTGGGTGTCTGTGGTTGTGCAACAGCACACATACAGTATTGTGTATATACAGAGTGCAATTCTATGTTTGTGTGCCTATGGGAATGTGTTAGTGCCCTAATACCCACATTAGAACAGTTCCAGGTCTATATTTACCCCATTCAGTCTGACCATTTGTTTTACTTACATAGAGAGGGCATATCTGAGTCCCCTTTGAATCTATTACAGCAACAGTAGCAACAGCAGCAGCAGCAGCTGACCTTTCTACATTTATTAGCCTTAGAAACAACTCCTGACAGACACACACCTCTGCACCTCTTTCACTGCAACACACACACACTGTACACACACACACAGAGAGACACACACAGACCTGATCAGCTGCCAGCAGGCTGTGCCAGAGGTGGGATGCCAGGGCTTTTCTATCAAACCATTACTTGAAAGAATCATCGGAAACAATATCATAAAACCTGGGTCCTGGTGTCTGCTAGTGAACCAGACATTTCCATTTTGTTCAACACCAAACTGGACTATTGGAGAGTAACTGCGGCGTGCCCAACGGGGCAACTGAATGCACTGTTTTCAGAAAGTTTTACTACAGATGGACTTCCAGCTCAACTGAAGCTCAAAGGAGCTGGCACCAGCTCTCTGGCTTTAATTAATATGCCGGCCACTCCTGATTCATGCGCTATGTGCATGTAAATAGTTAATGCACCGGCCATTTGCCAGCTACTGTGTGTGCGGGCGATTTCTTCAGAAGTTTCTTTTTCAGATCGGAGGGAGTGACTTTGGAATATTACAATATTCATGAAGTCTTTGGGAACTTTATACCCCTTAATCGCTTTGAAGTCTGAGCCTTAAGTTCTTTTTTTTTTTTTTTTTTCATTTTCATTCGTTCACTCCTCCCTAAAAGTCTGTCCATCCATTTCTTTTTCCTCGTCAGTAATTGGATACGCAAATAAACTAACTCTGTTTTTTCTCCGTCTCTCTTTCTTTCGCGTGCGCACTCTCTCTTTTGCCCTTATTTATGTTTCCACACATTTGGCAGAGTGGCGAACCCCTTCAAATGCAAATGTGAGGCTTGCTCCAGGGGACCCAGGGGAAACGAGGGGATCGCCCACACCCCTCAACCCCAGGAATGCAGCATCCCTGGGCTTGGTTGGTTGGCTCGGTCTGTGCCCCCCTCTCCAGCGGGCCTGTCTCTCTGGTGGGCAGGCGCCCACTAACCACAGAGCATAATAGGAGTAGACTAGATTTTTTTTTTTTTTTTTTTTCAGGGCTTAAATGAGTGCTTCGCGGCCGATCAATGGCTGGGGCTCGTTCAGATAGACGCAGATAGTGCGGCGGGGCAGACAGAGGAAATGGGGAGGGGGTGGGAGAGGAGAAGGAGGGGG
>JAVQKI010455965.1:0-13186 GCA_036025975.1 Nematalosa erebi | reverse complement strand
TTTTTTTTTTTTTTTTTTTTTTTTTTTTTTTTTTTTTGTCACCGTCACAACCTTTGAGGTCATCATGCTCAGCCCGCCTAAAGACTCTATAAAGATGCAACATTGTGATTAGTCTGATGAAGCTTTGGTAAAAGACCTCTTAAGGCCCTATGGTGCATACCAGCAAAACAAAATATTTGCTGCCACTAGTGTACGTCTAGATTTTGGATTTTCAGATCTGAAACACAGTCGCTCTTTCACTTCAAACTGGTAAAAGACTGGTGCTCTTCATTTTGCATGGGCCCTTGGCATCTAAGATTTTTCTGTATGTGGCCTGCGAACAGAAATGTTTGGCCACCCCACAACAGAATATTGGAATTGGAAAGCAAAAACGAAGTGTGTTATGGAGTGGCATGGCATTTTGATATAGTTAAACACACACCAGTTCGAGATTGCTGCAGGCTTCCAAATGGTGCCACTGGAGCCCCAGTACAAGAGGGCCTTTGGACGCCCTTTAGGCTGGCTCATGGATGAATCATTTACGATGAGCAGAGCCGGTCTAGTTTATGTCTCCCTGAGTTACGTGGGTGGGGGTGAAGCTTTTTGGAAGGCACTCCAAGAGTTCGTCCCCAAGCAGAAGGTGGATTTAGAGGAGCCAATTTGTATGATAGAATAGTCTAGAATTGGGGAGAATGAGGAAGTGCCACCCTCATTAATTTTGGTGTGTGTGAAGCTTGGTTAGCTTATTCAGCCAAAAAAAGGTACTCATTGGACTTCTGCCATCTTTAAAAATGGTGCCCATTCAGTACTCAAATTGACTAAAATTTTTACAAAAAAGTCTTGAGTAGCTATATTTTTCCTAAGCTATAGAGAAAATGATGGTGGCCAAATATGATGCCAACTGCTTGAAATAGCATGGTATCCCTTTGCTCAAGGAGGTTAGGATTTATAGTCAACATTTTTAGGTTAGTTTAAAAGCTTCGTGGTCACTTCAGAGGTTAAACGGCTCATTACAGGGTGAATTTGGCACCCTCTATCGCTTAATCGCGCAGTTATAAGCACTTGCAGTTTGAAAACGCAGGTTGTGTCAAAAGAAACCTAAACTGAATTAAACCACGTTGATCATTGCTGGTTCCTATGCTTTGGTTTTCGAACATGGTTTGGTGAGGGTACATAACTGTTGCTAAATGCTATTGTATGTGTGTGTGTCTGTGTGTGCAAGTGTGTGTGTCAGTTGGTTGGTTGTGGGGGGTTGGGGTGTTCTAAATACAGAGCAGATTGGGTGTCAGTCACAGATGGTGCAGGAGACCAGCGAGTCCAAATGAGTGGTCCAAAGCAGCACTGGTGGGTCGAGTCAGAACAAGATGAGATGCTGCTCAGCTTGGTTATGTCTTGGAGTGTCTGCCAGACAGTGGGTGACTGACTGCTCTGGTTCCACTTGTGCAAACGCCTAAATGTGACTAGACCCACAATCATGCACCGTTATGATAGTATTGGTCACAGTTTACATACACACACATGCATGTACACAGGACACATACAGAATTTTATAATGCATACTGAGATGGACACAAACACACGTGTGCGTACACGTAGACTTTCCACAGTGTTCACGGTCACGTCTCAAGTAAACAACAAGCCCCCTTTAGGTTTATATTTAGGTCCAGACCTAGCTCCACCCATGCACATAGACTGAATACACACAGTCTATCTCTTATGTACACGCATACAGACGGTTTATGATACACCACTGTCTGGTGTTGAGAGTGTTTGTGTGTGTACGTGTTCTTAAGAAGACCAACTCACATACACATACTTTGTATGTCCTTCACTCTGCTTCCACAGCTGTGCTGGGCTGATAATTTCCCATGTATTGAAACTTATACACTTGCACATGCTCATTGCACACAGTCAGACCTAATTTTAGTCCTAGCACCGTAATTCTTTAAATAATAACTGACCTGAATAAATGACCGAGCCTAAGATGGTCGGGGTCGTGGTCGATATAAGAAAATTAAGGCTGGACCCAAAATTTGGGTTAAAAAAAAAAAAAACCTCCCGTGGATTTTGAATTCTCAACAAGCATTCTATAGTTTAAATCTCTACCACTTTAGCATTTACAGAATATTTAATTTTTATGTTACTCTCAGCACCTGTTGTGTGCATTATGTGTGTCTGATGCATGCCGAAATAGTAGCCTAGGTCATGCTGACAACGCAGCACAGCACGGCCTCTGAGCAGAGCCATCCTTAAAATGCAGCTTTCCTATAACAATGTTACATCACTAATTTTGCTACCATGAAAGCGCCTGTCAACAATTAGGTTAATCTTCCCATCAAGGTGTCTGGATTAGAATTAGGCTGCCTGTAGGATATATTGTCAAGAAGACAATTCTTTGAATATTAACGCTACTTTGATTACTGCTTTTACCTCTACCTATATAGCGATTGCTAAGCTTCCCTTGAAATATCGTTGCTGGTTATCTTATAAGATGCTGGATTATGTGAAGCACGAAATAGACAGAGTTGTCATTTCATCAGCAAAACATCCACAGTTGTAGGGTATTCCCAGTGATGAAAGTAGATGTTGGTTTTCCATGCCTCTGTGTATAGTCATAATTAGCAGAACTCTTCAGCAAGGTATGCGTTAGTTTACTCATATTCTTGCACTCAATAGAAAATGGTTGGGGTCAATTTGGTGTAACTAAGAAAACAGTGGAAAGGCTGTGCAGTCCCACCGTACAAAGAACGTGTAAACATCATATCCACTAAAGGTTAGTCAAATCTAGAACTAAAGGCCTGCCTATAATACAAAGCTTGCAGTCAAAAAAGGCCTGTGTCTGGTTTAGCTGAAGTAAATAAAGGCCCCGGTGGTATAACGGTATATTATCTTGTAACTGTGACTCCCTCATGATAGGTGTGTGAGTGTGTGTGAGAGACTTGGTATGATTTCATAAATCACAATGAAACCTCTTTATCAAACACGTGATGCCTGTGGTTAGCTGATACTGGTGTCAGGCTCCAAACTTTGAGTGAGAGTGTGTGCGTGTGCGTGCTTATTACTGTAGGCTGGTATGCTCGTTTGTCTATGCAAGTGTGAGCAAGACAGACTGGGGTGATGTGTGTGTGTGTGTGTTTATGGAAGGGAGGTTTAGGGTTACATTCCCAGCCCAGTGCCAGCCTCCAGAGTTCCAAAAATACCCAGCATGTGGTGTGTGCTTCGCAGCCCTGCGCTGCAGCACCCATGGAGGAAGGTCCGTCAATGTACGTCTCCATGGCCGCCACAACTTGGAAACTCAGAGGGAGCTGTTGTAGTAGCAACCTGTGAGACTTCAGAGAAGGGGGGAATTATGGGAAATGAAGGAGGGGGGGCGGTGTTGGAGGGGAATAGGAACTGCTAGGTGACATTATCTGGCTGAGTGGTCACGTGATCAGAGTCTGGTCTGCAGGATGGAGGTGCTGAGTGAAATCATATGATCTGTGCTCTGTGCCCCTGTGTGTGGTGCTGTGGGATTCAGTGTGTGGGTGAACTGTTGCTCGCCTGGCTTTCTTTAGGTTGAATTTTTCCAGCATGACCAGTGTGGTGTATTGCAGAGAGACTCTGACTAGAGGTACTCTGGTGGTCCAAATTGACTTTGTGTTGTAATTCACAGGTAGAATGTCCTGTGTTGTGGTGTTGACCCATAGTTCTTGGTGCCTACAGGTACAGAGATCTGTGCTTGTGTGTTCACTGTAGATGGACGGTCTGACCTATACCCCTGCTTTCTGCCATGCACAGGGTCTGTGGTAAATGGCAGCTTGCTGATTTGAGGGTGGTCACAGAATTGAATAGCTGCTGCTGTGGGGGTCAGTGCTGGGGCAGGCAGGTTGTGGGAACCCTGTGTGTGTGTGTGAGCGTGCGCATGCTAGGCCGAGGGGCGGGTACAGAGGGCACCGTGCCACCGGACTCGGCTCCGCACCAGTGCTGTGCCCGAAATAGAGGGGCAGAGAGAGGGGGCAGCTCGGCTTGGCTGCAATGGGGGCATCAGATTTTGGGGAGGGTGGGTGGGGAGTTTGAGTGCAAAGGCCAGTGCAGTGATTCAACACATTTTAGCCCTCAGGGCCGCGTACACCAACACTGGACTAGGCTACCTCTCTGCTCCTCCTCTAGTCAGCAGTTGTTTTCTTTCTTTTTTTTTCCATCTCATCTGTTTCTCTGTCTTAGTCTTTGTCTCGATCTGCCTTTTTGTTATTTCTTTCTTTCAATCTTTTTTGTCCTCCTTTGTTTATCTAGTTTTTGCCTCTCTCCTCTCTCTCATAACTGCTGTGGTAAAGTATTAGTTGGTGGCTTCCACTTATTCTCTGGCGTTGTCGCTCCCTGCTATGCTCTGTTCACCGCTTGTCTACGGTGGCTTGCCTCAGAACTGTACAGTCATGGTGAGTAGACGTGTGTGTGTGTGTGGTGGTTGACTCAGTTGCAGTTACCATACATGCCTACAGTGAAAAGCAACAGTGTGCTGTGGCATAAGTGCGAGCGGTTATTGTAAGTCTAACGTGTTGGCCTGTGAATTAGTTATGGATTTGGGAATGCTTTGAAGCAGGTGGAGAGGGGGTGAAATAAACTGGTTGAGGTTAACCTGGAGGTTTGGCAGTGATTTAAAGTGCTGGAAAAGCTCCACTCCAGATGTAGAAGCAGAGTGGCAGTGGGCAATAGACACGCTTTTTCAGGAGGTCCTTTAATTTTCTGTGAAGTGTTGAATTTGATATGTGGCTTCACCCGGTACAGAAGAGAGGTTCCCCCTTTTAAGGAGTGTTTTCAGCTTCTGCCATAGCCTTTTACTGTCCCCCAGTTACCCCTCACAACCCATCAGTAGACATTAGTTTTGGAACAATATTTTGACTAGCCTAACTCTAAACCAACAAAATAACTGATGGTCAGTCGTAATTCCATCCCAACCAAACATGCGTTAAAGCACAGGGGAATCAGTGATGACTAGTTTTGAGTTGGCATTGTTTGCATTCTCCATAATGCTTTGAGCTTACTGGGGACTTTTTTGGGGGGGAGGGGGGCTATTTGCCACATTGTCAGAAAGTCCCCGTCTTCTCTCACTGTGTACTGTGGTCTCTTTGCCTTGGTTAGCTCTGTTTGTCTCGCACCCTGCGCATAGTTACGGTCTGTCTGTGCAGGTCTGTCTGTCTATCTGCCTGCTTGCCTTCCATACCTTTTTTCCATTATCTTTGTATTTTTGTCTCTCTTGTCAGTCTGGCAGTGTTTGCATACTTCCTGTCTCTCTCTGGTTGGTCGGTCGGTCTGTCTGTGTCTCTGTCTGCCAGACTGCCTGCTTCTGTGTGTCCTAATGCTTGTGTGTGTCCTTCCTGCATGCGGGTGTTTTTAGTGTGTGTAGTTGCAGTAGTGACTAGTAGCCTTTGTCTGTATGCATGTTGCAAGTCTGCTGTAGCAGACTGACTGTTGTGAGCTGACCCATGCAATTTCTGTAATTTCTGCTGCTCAGGGTGGCAGCAGGTCTGACATTAGGTTGGGGGTGTTTGCCACGGGCTAGCTGCCAGAGAAAGCTATTTATACCCCTCAGCATTATGCTAAACTCTCAACTGAGATGAGGACTAGGGCTTAGAGTGAGGGCTGAAATTAGCCCAGTTGTGAAGTTAATAGTTGATTTAATCTGCCCATCTGTCTGTTATTTAATCAAGTAATCATTCAGATGTTCAAGTAGTGAAATGTCAAAAAATGTTGATCAGTCTTCCCCAAATGCTTGCTGAAAAGTAAAGCTAAAAATGAGTTCAGGAAACTGCATTGACAAACTGGTTAACCAACTAACCGATTGGTGAAGTAGGGTAGTTATTAATTGATTAAATTGTTGACAACTAGTTCACTAAATTAATTGCTGCAGTCTTAATTTTGAGGGACTGCGCAGATTATCGAAGATGTAAGGGTATTTTGTTTACCTGTGTGTGTGTGTGTGTGTACTGTGTGACTGAGAGCATATTGGACTATGCTAAGTAATCAGATTTTTACGTTGGGATTCACACGTTGGTTTTATTTATGAATTATTACAAGGAGATTGAGTTGTGGTCCATCTACACTGACATGGCAATATGCAAACATTCCTGAACACCACAATATGGAATTTCAATTCAAAAAGAAAAAATGGACTCATATTTTAAACATCCCAAAATGGATGCAGAGAAGAACTGTGAACAAAAAAATCACTACCCCAGTAGGCCCATAGCAACAACCACCAAACAATAATGTGGCTAATGTTTTACAGTGGCACTCATTATGACTGTACTGTGACTTAATTGTCATGTCATTTTTTCTTTTAGGACAGGCTGTGTTATCAGTTAACTGACCTTGTGAGAACCCATTTTTTAACATTTCTGTGGATAATGTCATGTGGCTACCTTCATAGAGTTACATTTAGCCAAAATAGCTCTCCCATATTGACTGGTACTCCGACTTGATGGTCACGTTTGTCAACTATCAATTGTTCAGGGCCATTCTCCACTACAGCAACTTGCCGTTAAAGTGGCTTGCTCGAGGGTGCAATGGTGGCAGCTGGGATTTAAATTGTGATCGTTGTATACATTTCAGAGTTTTGACATACTTCATCTTGAATTTTCAACTTCACGCCAATATCCACTTGCTTTAAACTGTAGAACTGTAAAATGCTATCTGCATGCGTGAAGCACTGACATCAACTCTCAGATCGTTGTAGGCTAAAAAATGCGCCTGCGCGGCAACTTCAGCAGATTCAAATGAGACGCTGGAAAGGCCCACGGTGCCTACACCGCGAGCGCGGTAATCCACCGCGATAATATTTGGGAAAAAAATAATTAAATGGTAATTGTTATCGTCAACATTTTTATCGGGGTTTACCGTTACACCGGTAACCATGACAGCCCTATTTTGGACAAAGTCAGGGATGTAGTTGTCCCCAAAATGCGATCTATTGATTAACTCAATCGGAACCAAAGCCAATTACACATTAAAACTCAAGGGGATCTACATGCCCACTGAGTTTCACTTGGCCTGGTGTTTCGGTGTGCCGGGAATTGTTGACTGAAATGAACAATCCGCTCTGCTCACTTCATGCATAACAGCTGTTCTATATTCATGATATAGAACGGCCTCTCGGGGCTTATTGCCTAATTATGGTGAAGATCATGGAAATTTTGTGTCTTAGTTTGGGAAAGTCATGGAAAAGTCAGGGAATTTTAAGTATGACTCACAGTGGGAACCCTGCTCTGAGCAAGTTTGTGCACATGGAGATGTGTCTGTTGATGTCATTCAGAATCTCCAGATAAACCCAGGGCTGGCCTTTACGTTTGACGGAGGAATTGGTAAATTTTGATCAGTTGATACAGAGCTGAGAGTTGGCTAATCAAACTAAAGTCTTTCGATATTTCCCTGCGTTTTCAATTTATGGCAGTTAAACACTGCAGCTTTTTCAGGCTTTAGAGTTCTTCCTGCCTCACGCTGAAGTGCGTGTGATAAAGGGAGTGTGAGTCTATGTGACGATCTTTTACTGCTCACAGCAGCCATTAACTGCCGTCAGTTATCCATTGCCATAGTATGTTGATGTTTATCTGTGTGTTGTGTTTTTTTTTAGTCTGTGTTTATTTTCTTGTCTTGTCTTGCTAACTGTGTGTGTGTGTGTGTGTGTAGGTTTGAGGAAGTCCAATAAGAAGCGCAGCGAGTCTCCCCCAGCAGAGCTCCCCAGCTTTCGGAGGAGCACACGCCAGAAGACCACGGGCTCCTGCGCCAGCACCAGGTACACAGAGATGTATATGCCTGCAGATGCATACTTATAAATTATGCAGTCACACACACACGTGTATATATATGTGTGTGTGTGTGTATAAAGAGATATATGTATATATATATATATATACACACACACACACACACACACACACAAACATATGCTCATACACCACAACCATGGCCCATTGGTAAAGTGATTTGACTTGCAGAGAGGGAATATCCATGCTGACCCCCAGTCTGATTGTTAACTGGTGGTGACTTGAGGTCACTGATTCATCAAAGCTCATGGCAACTGTTAAATAACATCAGAACGTCGGAAAAACACGTTATTGTTGTCGTTGAAAGGAGTTTAAAGGTGAAAATAGCATATGCTGAATGACGCAGTACAGTTGCCAAATGCTGTCAAACATGTCGCATTTCTCTCTCCAAGCTGAGTCACACACGCACTCTTACACATTCAAACTGACAGACTGTTTCATCTGACGATCTCCTTCCTGTGTGCATATCGCTGAAGTCAACTGAGGCCCTTTCTCTTGAAATGTCATCTTCCTTTAATATTGCTTGTTTTACTTTCCGTGCTGATCTAGCACTATTGCCCAGTTTTTAACGCTCTAGATATGACCAGAGGAAACTGTTGCTTCTGCATTTGTGGTGGTGAGTGAAAAATGCAGAGGTCATTTATTGATGAAATTTAGTCAAATTGAGTGGATGTGTAATTCCAATCCATGTCCACCAATGGAAGCAAATCTACTGGTATTGCTATACAGATCATAATGTATCTTTCTGCATGTGATCTACCCGTATTGCAGTAAGATTAGGTTGTTCCGTTTTGTGCACATGCTTTCTCAATATCAAGTTTAAAAAAAAAAGTATCACCAATACAAGGTGTGAGGTCGTAATACATGATTTGTCTCTTACCGCAGCCAGACCAGGGAGTGCAAAGCATGATGGGTGAAGCCTGATTTTTATCTGTGAAGTGAACTTAGCATTTATCATGACACATTTCAAAGGTTTATTACTCACCAAGGGTGTGTGTATGTGTTTATTTTCTGTCTCGGAATAAGTGACACAAACACATTGGAGTGGAATCAAAGTCAATTGAAGGTTTGCATAGGGAAATACCATAGCATGCAGTCTAATGTACTGCAGTACTTGAGTCCTGCTCTGTGGTGACTTTTGTGTGTCCTGTTCTTTTTTTCACTACATTTTTTGCTCTTTGCTTTTTTTGTTTTTTGGGTCCATTACCCTAAACATTAATGGGAAAAACATGTAAGTGCAAACCATGATGTTTGTTGTGTTCTGAAATCCCTGTTCCCTCCCTCTTTCTCTCTCTCCCCCTCCCCCCTTCCCTCTCTCTCAGTCGGCGGGGCTCAGGCCTGGGCAAGCGCGGGGCAGCTGAAGCTCGCCGACAGGAGAAAATGGCCGACTCCGACAACAACCAGGATGGAGCCAACTCCTCCACCGCGCGCACTGATGAGGCACCACAGGGGGCTTCAGGTACCTGCCTGCCACACACCTCTAAAGGCTCAGCATGGCTCCTCACACGCCAAAGAGCTCCGTCCTTATCCCACACAAACCGATAGGAGTCTTTGTACCCTCCCCTCCCCCTTCCACCCACCTTATTGAAAAAGACCTCCACCTGTTCACTTTTCCTCGACTTCTCTGATCAGCTGTATGCAACTTGCTCCTTAAAAGGGAAAGAAAAGTTAGCCATGTGCTGTCTATGCAATTTTGTTCCTTTTTAATTAATCTGTGTCTCTTTTGTCTTGTCTCCTTTCTGTGTCTCATGTCCCCCTCTCTCCACCTCGCCAGCCTCAAGCTCAGTAGCTGGAGCTGTGGGCATGACCACATCCGGCGAGAGTGAGTCGGATGACTCTGAAATGGGCCGGCTGCAAGGTAAGCCTCGCCCCAGCGGCCGCGCTGAAATTTGTCCTGAGTCTCCCAGACTGCTCCACATTAGGTCACTCTGCCCCTTAGTAATTAGAGGTCTCAGCCCACATGCTTTCATCAGCCCCATATTTATAGAGCATTGGGGCCTGGGCTGTGCTGTTATAAGTCTAAGTTATTAGTGGCTGATGGTGTAGTGGGTTGCAGTGTGGTGCGTGGTTACTGTGGAAGCAGTGGGATGTCCTCCTTTTTAATATTTTCATCCAGCAACCCTGAATTATGAAGTTCAAGTGGCCCATAAATGTTTGTGGCAAAGCAGTTCTTGCTTGCTCGAGTCAATTGGGACCTACCCACACATCTATCTTTTTTTTTTTCCTTTCTTTTTTTTTTCCTTGTTGAATTCCTTGTTTCCTTGTTTTTCCTTGATGTTGAGTGACTCGTTGTCCCCTTTGGAGGCCAGAGTTTGGCTTAATGCTCCTTGATTTTAAATGTTTTGTCATGTGCTGTCAGTTATTTTTTTTGGGGGGGGGGGGGTTGAATCATATAGAAATTCCATTATTTCAATTTTGTATGTTATGGGGTAGTCATATTTGTGTCAACCAAATGTAAGCTATCTGTAATGTAACGAGAGAGACGGAGAGATAGAGGGAGTATGAGGATGAGGATATCGCCCCAACAAATGTCGCTAAACTAAAATATGGCCTGTTTCACTCACCTAAACAAAACTAGCTTGGGGACGAGACCATTAGTGGAAGAACATCGTACTTGCCTGGAGACCCTGTGAGGCCTTCAGCCCCGTCTCCCCTGACTGTATCGGGATGTAATGGGTCCAGATGGGGCATATTTCTTCCTCCTCCCTCCCTCGTCCCAGTCGTTTCTCAACCCCACCCTGTGACCTTGAGTTTAATTGGCTGATGGGTCAGCTATATATCCTCTGCAGCTCCACAGCTGGCTAACCGTCAGCAAAAACCATTTAAACTTGATTGCATGCGCCAGCCTCTAAGAGAGTTGCACCATTAGTCCCAGAGCTTATCAATATACCCCATCATACAGCAAAAGCAGCAGATTTCATTAGAGGCTGAATTGTCTTAGCTGCAGGTTTAGCAGTTATCAAGCTAATTATCTCTGTGTGTGTGTGTGTTCTATTTATTTCATGGTGTTATTGTGTGTTGGTGGTCAAATGACAATAATCTAATACCGCTGTGTGTGGGGGTTTGCAAGGCTGTCACAAAGGAGTGTGGAAGTGGTCAGTAACGTGTTGTATTGGTATAGTATTTCCTGTATACATGCACACACATACTAGGTGTTACTCAGTGCGAACTCTGTGAATGATGCTGTTGCAATACTGTCTCTGTAAGGAGGGTGAATGTGTTCATTCAAGATTCTATGGCCATTTTTGTGTGCATATGTGGTAAATCTTCGTCTGTGTGTGTGTGTGAAAGAGCATAAGCACGTGTGGGTTTCTGGGACAGTGTTGTACATTGCTGTTGTAATCTGTTCTCTAAACTGACCCTGGTGTTGGTGTTGCAGCCCTGCTGGAGGCCAGAGGTCTCCCCCCTCACCTGTTTGGACCACTGGGGCCACGCATGTCTCAGCTCTTCCACAGAACCATTGGCAGTGGTGCCAGTAAGTAGCTTTGCCCACACACACGCAGGCACACACACAAACACACACACACACATTCTAGAACAGTCTTGCACGTTGTGACGCCATTCTCTGTCACGTGTGTTTTTTTTGTTTTTGTTTTTGTTTGTTTTTTCTCACTAGACTCTGTATTGATTTTTTTGTGTGCATCTGTTTGAGTTAGTGTAGAGCAGATTCATGTCCAAACTCGCACTTGTTTTTCTGACCCTCAGTTGCTTTCGCTGACCTTACTCTCAAAAACTCACGCACACACCATAATCAGAGTTGCTTTATTAGCATTAAAGCATGACGGGTAAGGTACAGTTTTGCCAATGAATAGGTATAATATAACAACACATTAACTTTTCCTTGTACGTCTCTCTCTCTCTGTGTCTCTCTCTGTCTCTGTCCCTCTCTCTCACCGTCACTCTCTCTTTTAGGCTCTAAGGCCCAGCAACTGTTGCAGGGGCTTCAGGCCACAGGTGACGAGTCCCAGCAGCTCCAGGCTGCCATTGAGATGTGTCAGCTCCTGGTCATGGGCAACGAGGAGACACTGGGAGGCTTCCCTGTCAAGACTGTTGTGCCCGCCCTGGTCAGTACCCTAGTACACTCTCCCCATTCTCTCTTCTTCCACCCTCCCTTTCTCACAGTCTTTCTCTAGCTCTCTCTCTCTCTAACGGGGATTGGATTCAGTCCCTGTCGGCGCGCTAATGGCAGCCAATCTACTTCCATGTTAATTTGGGTCGCTTAAATGTGTCAGGATAAGGCTGCTGAAGGAGACCGTAAGCTAGCTGTGGAGGTTGTTGCGCTGTCTTGCCCCGCACTAACACAGCCACTCTCTCCCCATGGAGATGCCCCAGCTTTTTTTTTAATGGAACCTGTCACACCCACAGCAGTTAACACTGTTTGTGAGGCATGGAAGCTAATAGCATTTAGCAACTGCTGCAGAACTTGCCTGGATCATTCCGACTGCCCTTTTGTGCAACAAGCACTGTAATTACATCATGTGTACGACATGCATCAACGCAATAGGAATCTTAATTTTGACTTTAAGTCTTTGGACTTCATTGAAGAATGTTGTGTTGATTGTTTTCGAGGTAGTTGTGTCAGAGACAATTCAATAGGAGGCGACACATCACTTAAAAAGTCCTCCCTTAGAAATATATTGCGGCCTTCCGTAACGCAAAGATGGCGGAGTTGAGAAACTGGAAGTCCTGCCCTGCAGTGAAAGTAACCAGTCGCATTGTTTATTGCGGTGTGACTGATGTTCACCATTTGTTTACTATGTCCATTACCATGGTAATAGCCAAGCTGTGAGTGTTGGCACAGGCCTAGTAATCAAATTGCTGTTTAAAATAATGTCTCTTTTAGCTTTATTTGAGTGATCTACGGGTAGGTTTTGACATTGTTCAATTCAGACAGGATATCAAACAAGGATTTGCACAATACATTTTTTAAGTCCGCACTCATTTTGATAGGGCCTGGTCGTGTCAATCCCAAATAACTGCCTGAAGGCGTTCCAAGATGGTGGCCAAGTGAAGGGACTTGCCTTAGAAGGACTTTGGTTGTGTCCCAAATATATTGGGTCTCCCTGATGAAATGCTTGAGCCAGTATACCTGTGGAAGCTAGCCTAGAAATCTAGACGCCCCTAGCAGCAGCAAATGCAATTCACTGACAGGGACAAGGAGAGAAACAACCTCGCCTACTACATTTGACATGTTGTATGTTTAATGTAGGCTACCCCCTCCACATATATGTAGCCTACTTGTCAAGTTTTATATGTTATCAAATAGCCGGCTAAAAAAATAGAAACAACGATAGGCAAAGCCAACAGCTGTCTTAAGAGCTGGCTTTGGACACTACTTTGAAAGACTTGGAGTTGAACTTTACTTGGAAAAAATAACAAAGAACGGCACTGAAGTCTTTAATCGAAAA
>JAVQKI010455927.1:0-11535 GCA_036025975.1 Nematalosa erebi | reverse complement strand
TATTTCAGATTTTTTTTACCAGTTTTAATACTTCTTATTGGTTCAGATAACAAGCAATACAAGCATTTATTATCGATTCTGTTTAGTTCTCAGTTCCCAGCCCTACAGCAGAGTCGATGCTAACAAAAAGATCAGTCTCAGATTGATAATAGGAAACCTGAACATCAATGGAAGACCAAGTAAGGGGATCTGAACTGTTCTGAGCTGACAGACACGAGCAGACAGACAGATAGACAGAAGCAGATGGACGGACAGAGAGAGAGACAGAGTACCAGCGCGGGAGCAGGGACCGGCTCCTTGGGGCTGGTCACTACGTTGGCTTTGTTGTTGTTGATCTATACAGCCAGTGGACAGAAACAGAGAGGAGCCTTAGGCCACAGGAAGTCAAAGCGGTTGAGAAGAACAGAGAAACAAAACAAACCAAAACACAAGAAAAAAAAAACACAAGAACTAGGAGATAGAGAGAGGGAGAGAGAGAGAAAAGATCAAAATGGATTCTTAAAAGCAAAAAACATAAGAACTGATAAAGTTTGAGCGAGAAATGAACAAACAGAAAAAACTGAGAGAAAGAGAGAGAGAGAGAGAGAGAGAGAGAGAGAGAGAGAGAGAGAGAGAGAGAGAAAATCATTTGTTTAGATTGGTGTCAGTGTCTGTAAATGATGACAGAGTTAGCCCAGAGCTCACATTCATTAGGGAAAACCCCCATAATCTCCCCAAGGAACAGTTCTTTACACACACAGACAAACTGCACAATAGATAAATAAAAACACCATAAACAAGAGCCTTGAAAGGAAAAGAGCCTCTTTCTGGGAGCTTTGCATGAACACTGAACATTACCTTGACATTATCATTCCATGGGAGACTACAAGCGCATCCCAGAGAGAGGGAGGACTAAAAAAGCCCAGAGCACTGCAACAGACTAACAGTCCTAAAAACAAACCCTTTCCCTAACCAATTATCCCCCCCAACAAACACGTGTGCAATGCCAGGAACCCAGAATGGCCACTGCACTGTCCACATGCTAACAGACTAACTCAAGCGACAGAAACAAACAACCTCACTAGCATCGAATAATGAACCACTCGTGTCAGCCCAACATTAAATCACCATTAATTCTATGTCACGCCAATGAACAACCAGCTTCCGCTTCCATCTGGGTGACTAGCGTTCCACATGGCGCTGCTGCCCGCCCGCCTCGGTGAATGCCAATCAGCCATGCTCCAGAGTCAGAGGCTGGTGAGACTGGCTAACGGCATTTGCTCTGAGCGCAAATCCCGCTCGTTGCATGACATTGTTTATTGTACAGTAGGCTATGTGTCGTGACTGGGCGCATATGGGAGCGGAAGCCAGGTCTCATTGTTCATATGGATTATATTGCAGGGGCCAGTGTCCTTTGCATGGATTAAACCTAGTCCTAGGCTGAAAGAAAACTTCAATGAAAACATCTAGCTTTTGATCTAGGACTAATCCATGCATTGAACTCTGCTTGGGAGAGAGGTACCAGCATTCAGAGCGCTAACAATAGAATAAAGACTACAAACTGAACAGACTACAATCTGTCATAATAAGCCTACTGCATATGAGCCCTTGGAGATTATCAAAGATTAATAGCCGAGGTAAAGGGGGAGTTCTGGGTCGGATTGGTGGACTAAGGCCTAAGGCTTAAAAACACACTGGATCTATACTGAACCAGGAGTGATAATATACAGTAAGCTACCACCTACTCTATTGATGCCTCACCAAAATAGGAATATCTGCTGAATTAGATTTCCTTTTCTGAGGTGAGAGGAGAGAGAGAGAGAGGTGTAGGGAGAAAGAGAGGGGAAAGAGAGAGAGAGATGCACTGATATAAATACAGCATTTTATCTCAAATGAAAATGTGAGAAAAAAAAGGAGATAGAGATCAAATGGAGGATACATTCAGAACAAAGTACGCAAGCATCCCTTAACACATGTCTCCACCCAATCCTCCCCAAAGACACCAGTGTGTGTGCGTGTGTGTGTGTGTGTGTGTGTAAAGAGGGAGGAGTGTGGTAAAGGTACAGCGAGTCTCTTAAAGCCCTTGGCAGATGAGCGCAGGATTACAGATGCCATCCCCTGGCTCCGCCGCATCTGTCGCTTCGCTAACCTCCGCAGCAACAGAGGGGATGGGAGGGTAAGGGTGGGGGTTTGGGGTGGGGGTTGGCTGGGCGGTGGTGAGCAAGGCTCTGTGCAAGGGGATTGCTCATACGCCAGGAACACAGCATGAAAACACCAACTGACCCGTCCTCCCCGGGTCCCTCGGAGGATGGCACAGGTTTATCAGACAAGCTCAGGATGACCCTGCTCAACATGTGCAGGCACATGTGCATGGTTATGGAAGGCTAGGCTAGGCTAGGCTAATAGCTAGGCTAAGCTAGCTATTTGAACATAATACGTGACTGTGGATGCATGAGTGCCACTTGTGTTGAGTGAACTTTGCGAGGGAGGTGAAGAGGGTGGAGGGTACATGGTTTCATACCTTCACTCCATCAGGCTTCTTGTTGAAGGGGGTCTTGCCTGGGATGAGACAGAGACAAAGTGTCAATAAGAGACAGAGAGAGAGAGAGAGAGAGAGAGAGAGAGAGAGAGAGAGAGAGAGAGAGAGAGAGAGGGAGAGGGAGTAACACAGTTAGACTACTGAAAAACCCAAGCTGACAAAGTCATCCACCTACACACGGAAACACACACACACACACACACACACACACACACACACACACACTCTCTCTCCTCTCTCTAATTATGCATTTTCTGGACTCTTGGCTGCAGGTGGCCAATTATCATTTCACACGCTGCATGCACAAGCTGACATGTTCAGACAGAGGTGACAGAACAAGAACGCAAATAATGGGGGGAAGAACGAAAGTATGTCAAACGCATTTAATAACAAAGAATTCGATGTCAGTGCAGAAACAAATACCTTTTCAAACTCATTACATATTGCAGTCTGAGGTACAGGGAAGACTACAGTACTCAGACTTTTAGGCATTACACTGGAACCCAGGCCAAATCTGAATAGAAACAGCCTATAGCACACAACTATTTCTACCCAATTCTCCATCGGTATTAAATACACAAATAGAAAGAGCAGATCGACACTGAATGAATGCATAGCGCTAATAACACCGTTCTTTCATATGGTGCAGCTAACCCTGCAGGAAACTGAAGCGCTTCGCTTTTAATCAAAGCATTAAATAACTCAAAGTGTTGGTGAGGCAACAGAAGACATGGACACGTGACCAAAGGCAGCCTAAGGATAGGGGAAGGAAGGGGGCTATACAGCTGGGAATGAGCAGGGACCACGGGTGGGGAGTTACAGTATGAGTGCGTAGTAAAAGCATTTTATTTGAAATGAGAAGTGCACACTAAGGTGCACTAAACACTAAATGTGCAAAGCCCTCCGGAGCCAGTGAGTGTGGAGAGAGGGAAAGCGAGCATGCTCACCGCCGTGTGCCATTCAGCCTCACGCCCAATCCAGCCTGCCTCTAAATCCACTCGTCGTCTGACGGGAGCGCTGATGGGGGGGACAAAGCTGCCGCCGCTGTCCCGAGTCAGAATGATCTGTCTGTTCATCAGCAGGTCAGCCCTGCATCTCTCTCTCTCTCTCTCTCTCTCTCTCATCCTTCTCTATTCCCCTCCACTTTCCCTCTTCCTCTCTTTTTCTCTCTCCCTCTCTCATACCCATCCTGCTTATCACTCTCCACAGGAGAGAGCGGGACAGTTGTTTTAACAAAAGCCATCGCTTTAATATTGACAGGATTTTAGCTGCGGAATTTGACTGCGCATTACGATTCCAAATACGCCATTCCTGAAAGTTCTTGTTGTTTTAACAATTACTAGCATGCACAATTAAATCGAACTTTATTTCATTAGTAGTATACTGACCTAAGATCAGCGGATGCCTTACATGCATAGGACTCATTTAACTGGCCAACTGTGCCACAGTGGCACAGGCCTCAAAGCGGAGGCACAGGGTGTATGGCACACGCTCACACCACACTCACTCACTGACCCTTTCCACCTCCTCCAGCCTCCATATGCATAAACAAATTAGAGACTGTTTAATTCAGCACAGGGGGCAGGGGAACGGGGGGAGGGGTGCATATCTGAATTACAAGTCACCGCCGCCCAAGGTCGAGCTGCCAAGCAGAGCTACGCATGGCAAAACGACTGGCAATTTGATGAATGGAGTCGAGAGGTCTCTCGGAACAATCTGGAAGCCAAAAAAAGAGAGTGAAAGAAGGAGCCATACTCACTTGAGAAGTTTCGTGTTGCCAGCATGGTGGTGAGGATGGCACCCTGGATAAGTGGACGAGAGAGGGAAGAGAGGAGAGAGTGAAAGAGAGGAAAGTCAACCTCAGAGTTCTCTCCCAAGTCTGGGGTCTGTTAATTTTTAATAGTGTTTAGGTAATGTCTGGTCCAGGAGGTAATGATTAGATCTTTGGAGGTGGAAAGTCCATCTTTCTGTCCAACTTTGCCTGCTGACTGCTGGCCGTGAGTCTGTCTGTCTGTCTGTCTCTGCAGTAAGTCTGTCTGTCTCTCACTCCCAAATCTGTGGTCTTTACACTAAACCCATTTCAGACCAATTTAGATTCAGAACAGACAAAATATGATCATGAAGTCTAAATAGTACGATTTCATGATTTTAACATTATGTTTACAAGCCCACCTTAAAAAAAATAAAAAATAAAAAACTTGACAAAGCTGGCACTGGAAAAAAGCCCAAACTGTTTGGCCCAAAGGAACCCTACCAATCAACACTGCACAACCACTTTAGCTGGTTTGGAAGGTTCCCTTGCAATGACTATGTTTAAATGTATCCATGGCCTTGCGTCTGTCCAAGGACAGTCATTAGTCGCGTTTCCATTCACCTTATGGGCTCTGTGCACGGAGAACGAAAAGTCCCAGAAAGGCGTTTGTCTCAGGATGCCATATTCACATTAATGAAAACATGGCTCCAGAATATGACCATCTGCATCAACTTTGTAATGCCTTTTAGAAATGGACGTAAGCCTGATCAAGTGACGTATTCCAACCAGCTGTGGGATCAAAATGTAATGGTGTGTGTGTGTGTACAGTATGTGTGTGTGTGTGTATATGTGTGTGTGTGTGTGTGTGTGTTTGTGATGGGAGAGCGAGGGGCCTCACCTTGAGCTTCCTCCTGGCATTGAATTTCTTCAGGCACTCCACAGTCTCCTGCCTGTGCATCATGGAGGCCACAGTGGAGCGTTGCTGAGCGGTGGAGAGAGAGGGATGGGGAATTAGAGCACAAAATGACACTGACAGTGTGTGTGTGTGTGTGTGTGTGTGTGTGTGTGTGTGTGTATACATTCAGACATATGCCTGTGTGCTCAGGAAAGTCGAGTGGAGAAAAACTTATCTTATCGTACTTATCGTACTTATCAATTACACGTGATTTCAAACCATATGCAAACGTGTATATGCATGTGTGCCTCTGAGTGTTAGAGTGTGTGTGTGTGTGTGTGTGTGTGTGTGTGTACTGTACATTCAGACATATGTTTCAGTATGCCTGTGTGCTTAGGAAAATCAAGTGGAGAAAAACAAACCAGGATTTAACATTCAGAGGTATTCAACGTACTTATCAAATACACGTGATTTCAAACCATATGCAAACGTGTGTATGCATGTGTGCATCTGAGTGTTACTGTGTGTGTGTGTGTGTGTGTGTGTGTGTGTGTGGCTGGTTGGTGTGTACAAAGGCTGGCCACATACACAGATCCAGGGGTGTTTGAGAGCCTCGGCAGCAGTGATGCGTTTGGCAGGGTTGATGGTGAGCATCTTGTTGATCAGGTCCTTGGCTTCAGGAGTCACAGTGTCCCACTCTGGGGACGGGAACTGGATCAAATAAACAATGAATCATTTAGAAACACAATTCATTTATCCAATTTAGCCAATCTGTTCAGGGTCAAACACATACAATTTAAGGCCAACTGGAAAAAAAACAAGTAAATGGAGGAAGAACTTATTTGTGGGCAGCAAAGACAAGTCTGCTTTAACAAAAGTCCATTTTCCCCTCTGGAAGTAAGTCTGGTTTGCAGGTCCTAGTGTGTCCTACCATAGCAGTCCTTCCTACAGTATCTGTGCACACACAGGTGATTCCACCAATTAGCTAATCCGTATGTCTGAGGAGTTGTGCTAATTAGAATCAGATGGCTTAGGGAGTGGTTGGACTACTGTATGTGGTTGGCCTTTTACTTTCTGATGCCAGACTTTTTCTCTGGTTTCTATGAAGGACATGGAAACAACCATGAAACAGTACAGTATATATAGGGTGTCTGTTGGCCAGCAAAATGCAAAGACAGCTTTCTGACATACAAGCATGGAAACTAACGCTCACACTCTATGCATACAGCCATCATCCAGTGTGTGTGACCATAGAGAAACAGCAATAAAAACACAAGAGCTGGCAAAAGGCCGCATGGGAAGTTGACCAAACATACTCTCCCTCTTTCTCTCTTTTCCGGAGTTTACGTAAGAGCATAAGGTGCTTAGATTGCCGCGCCAAATTGGGCACGAGCCACAGGGCTGTCCCTGGCGTGGAGCTCAGGGGGCACAATCTGTCTCAGGCGTGGGCAAGGAGCCAGTCTGAGGCAATGGCACAGACCACTGCCATCTCTTGTGTGTTTTTCTCTCTCTCTCTCTCTCTCTCTCTCTCTCTCTCTCTCTCTCTCTCTCTCTCTTTCTCTCTCCAACACCACCCATCTCTCTGTCTCTGTCTCTGTCTCTGCCTGGCGGCTTAGGCATGGTGCTCAATCCAGATAAAATGTCTGGAGTGCCCTTGGTCTAAAACTTAATGCAGTCGCTTTGGCTCACAGCGTGCATGCATGGCACAATAGGTAGAGAGTGTGTGTGTGTGTGTGTGTGTGTGTGTGTGTGTGTGTGTGTGTTTCTCCTGGAGACTGACTGACAGAAGAAGGGAGACAGAGAAGGAAAGAGAGAGCGACAGAGGGAGGAGGGGGGTGCTGAGAGCAGGAGCCATGCGTGTGCTTTAGAGATAGTCTCCTCGTGACTCACATCGTAGGCCCCAGCCTTGATCTGCTGGTAGAGTCTGTGTTGGTCCTCGTCCCAGAAAGGAGGATAGCCCACCAGCAGAATGTACAGGATAACACCTGGGGTTGGCACAAAGACAGAGAGAGAGAGAGGGAGGGAGGGAGGGAGGGAGAGAGAGGGAGAGAGAAAGAGAGAGAGGGAGGGAGGGAGGGAGGGAGAGAGAGAGAGTGTTTATTTTTTCAACAACGTGGTGTTCAGGTAAGACCTGCTGCATTGCATTTTTCTGACGACAGCCTGTGCTTACATTCTAAGTGATAATGACAAATCGGTCCTGCAGTGTGCTGTGGTTTCTGGACAAATGAAGGGCCCGCGGTTCTAAACGTCTAGTGTTTAAAGATGCTCTAAACGTCCCCACTCCCTGCAGGACACTTTAATCATGGACTTGAGGACTCCTTGTCTAAACATCATTAAACTCGCATGAAAAGAGTTGAGCACTCGCACGCTTCAATCATCTCGCTCTCTTTGATAGTCTCAGTGCGGATCTGCTCAAACATGGCCGCAGCCTGGAGCTGTGAGTCATTGGTGTGTTGTGATGAATGGACAGCAATGCAGCGCAGTGGCCACACTGTCGAAACCCCAAGACCTTCCGATCGCCTCTTTGTTCCCTCGACTCGACGTGGTTCTCTCGTGCCGCCGTCGTCTCCACGGCGATGGGGACACGTGTCCGCTCAGGGGTCCTGGAGGAGCGGCTCAAGGAGGAGGGGCAGAGACGTGGACAAAAGGACTCTTTGTCTCCACGGTTCAAGAAAAGCCCTCGTCTCTCAACAGGTGCACTGAGAGAGCAGCCACTTAGACATCTAAGGCCCGGGCCACAGCGGAGGACTAGGGGGAGGCTAGCCACAGGTGAGAAGGTTAGAGGGGTCATGAGGTACACTAATAATGAACATGCTTTTGATGATGGATAAAAGATGGGACACACACACACACACACACACACACACACAAACACATATACACACACAAATTCATATGCTCACATGCACTGTACAAAGTCTTCTATTTCTTACTGTGATAATAATCTTATTCTGGTTTCAAGAGAAAGCCAGTGTTGTCGGCCTCCTCATCAAGGCTGACTAATGCTGCATGTCTGTGATTCGTGCCCCCTCCTAAGCGCACTCTCTGTCTGATTGTGAAGTTCCTGGCGTAAATGGGGGGTGGGCGGCTGGCTGGCTGGATGAGAGCTCTTGGCCTGGTGCCTACGTGGCTGGCCACTGTGGGTGGGACACCAAAACCACCACTGAGACAAAGAGACGAATGACCAAGATGAGATGTATACACTGATGCCAAGCCAGGAGCAAGCCATAGGGTCTTGGGGTCTAAGGCCATTTTAAGCAGTGTCATTATTAACACTTTGAGAACAATGCAATATTGCCTTCTTAGCTTTTTTTTATTATGAAAATAGACACTCTCACACACCTGATGAACTGAAACAGGTAACGACGGAAGAGTCATGAAAAGGTGAGAGGCTCAAACAGCACAATTTTATAAAAGATGATATATCCTTTTCTCGAAAAAGAGGGATTTTGATGAAAACTAGCCATTGTTTAGCTTGGGATTTCTCAAGAACGGAGGCATGTACACATAAACGGTGTTCGCCCACTGGGAGCTCAGAGTTTTACCATTCAAATAAGCAATAGTATGTATCCATATATATAACATAGAATATGCTGTGGCTCTACTAAAATCGTCAAAAATGATCTAGATTGGTGGCACTCTGGGAAAAAGCTTCCAGCTAACAGTGCGGCATTCAAAGTGTGAAATAGACTGATTTATTATTTTGGCACTACTAAAAGTAGTGTGCTGATGTGAGGATGTGTGCGCCTCATCACAGAGGGAGTGCAGCTGCCGGTCCTCCTGTCTGTAACACGGGTCTGTTACGTAGCGTATGTCCATCCTGGCCTCCTGAAGGCCCTCGGTAACTGCGTGCTTAAGACCGGTGTGATGTGCATGTAGTGATGGAGTGATGGAGTGATTCGTTTACCCACCACATGCCCACATGTCCACAGGTTTCCCGTACGGGTCTTTCCGCAGGACTTCAGGTGACAGGTACCCCGGGGTCCCAGCAAAACCTGGAGCAAAATCACAATAACATGTTTACTCAACCATGTCAAAAAGAGATTAGATATTCTAAAGAGCCATGGTCAAACTTGACTGCTGTGCTTTATGTGATGATGATTTCTTTTTTTTTTTCTTTTTTTTTTTCAAAAGAACGAAGGCTATAAGTTTGATCCCGAGGTTTCCCACCATTGTCCTGCTTGTCCAAGGGATTTAACGTTTAGGTTGCACAAGGGGATTTTGATAGTAGTTAGTTCTCTATAATTTACAACACAACACGATATAAAGAGAAACCTTTACTCATCCACATCAAAAAGGAACAGACCCCATCTGAAGAATCATTGCCACACTGGACTTTTTGCTTGGGGGTTATACTCCACTCTATTCAACTCCCCACAAAAGGCAAACAGGAGCATGATTTTGCTGCTGAAGAGCAAAGGGACCCTGTAGTTGCCCTTAAGTCAGAATCAAGAATAACTGTAATGGCTTGAATTAGGAGAGGAACGTGAAATCTGCTCAACCAAACTGACAGGCGAGTCTACAGCTATGAATTCCAGTTTGCGATTAACAGGCTCTTTTAAAAAATGGCCCCGAAATCCCTCCTGAGGGAAATTACGCGCGTCTTCTTTTTCACAGGCATGCAGCCTAATTCTAAAATAACCAGTTGGATCTGTCCTGACCGCAGGCACACAAAACTCATTGTCTGGGTACGAGGAAAAAAAAAAAAGACATGAAAAAAATGCCCCACAGGTGACCAGGACCACAGAGACTTATCATAATTATTCCTTCAATTCCACACAGACTATGGAAAGAACATCAGATACCTGGTCATGGTACACCTGATGCCATGCTTTTTTTTCTCTCATACAAAGTTTCACTGTACCCAAACACAACATGGAGTTTCTGAACGGTCTATACCAAAAGAAAAAATGTCTTTCTGGGAGCTATGATAAATCTATTTAAAATGATTTAGTTTCATTGTGACTAATAGATTGAGGAAAGTGCTAAAAGACTAAAGGACAGATTAGCACTTACCAAACCATGCCTGCTGATCTCCCTGGACCTCGATGGCCAGGCCAAAATCTGCCAGCTTCACCGCGGCCCCCTTCAGCTTGCTGGCCAGCAGGAGATTCTCCGGCTGCACGGCCACAAACAGGAGACACACTTTAACTGGAGCTCTGCCAAGGCCTTGTCAATAAGCTGCCTCGTCATCTGTCTGTGGATGACTGGCTGTAATGCTGTTACGCAGCCAGATCAATCGCATCACATTAATGTTCACTGTTACATCTCATACATTTCAAAGTGTGAATGCTATTTTGGTAGAAATAATGTGTGAAATAACTGTTTAACATTGTTTAAAACAGAGGGTATTCAGTCACTAAAAGCTCCAAGGTTATGCACAGTCTGGTTTGAAGCACTTAAAGAAACTCAGGGACATTTAACTATTAAAACCTGAGGTCATAAGACCATGCAGAATACTGCATTTATGTTTGACTCACATGTCAATGAGACCTGTGCATAACCTCTCGCTGAGGCTTTGAAGGACATCAGGGATATTAAGGCTCAAAACATTTCTGTATTTGTTGATATCTAAAGACTCCGCAGGGACACACTTCATTGTTATAATTTCCATGTTCTTGTGATTATCAACACCTCTGCATACTTTAAATGACACTAATGTCACAAGGAGAACTCTTTAGACATGTGGCAAATACAGATATCACTATGTGCTTGCGCTCTTCGGCAACGGGTCTCTGCACAATTAGTTACACAATAGCTGTCAGGGGAACAGCAAGGCACATTACAAGATAAAGAGGTCACGGGGTCTATTTAAAGAGTGCATGGTTTACATTGTTCATAAAAGCTCTGATGAGTTAGGCCGTGAAATGCTGGACTACACTTAAAGCTGTGTAGTCTCGTGCTGCATCTTAACAAAATGTGCCACGGGTACAGCAAACAGGATTTTGAAATAAAGCCTGTGCAAATTAGACTGCATATCACAACAACAAGCATGGTTTCTCTCTTGCCAGTGGCCCTCAGTGAATATACCCCTCCGGTGACCGATTTTTTACAGTGCAGTTAGTAGGGCATTCAAATTGCAATCCGTGCACTTCAGAGGGCTAACATGCTATGGGGGAGAGTGTGCCATGCAGCCAATGCCAGTGCATCCACCAACCCCCAATCACTCCCCCCTGCAGCACAACCCCCTACTGCCCCCACCACCACCCAGCACGTCCCCAGCCCCGCAAAACAGCGCCTTTTATTATGGTACAGCAGACTGCCCGTCCACATATCTCTTGCCTCCCACACACTTTTTTCCAACTGAAGCTTTGATTTATAAGGGAGAGAGAGAGAGAGAGAGAGAGAGAGAGAGAGAGAGAGAGAGAG
>JAVQKI010455885.1:0-10508 GCA_036025975.1 Nematalosa erebi | reverse complement strand
AAGTTAGCTTGCCAAAACTGTTGGCTGGGTCTACAACCTTTTTTCTTCCGAGAGCTACTGTCAAAGTCAAATTGTCTTAGAGATACTCTAGTCTATATTATTTTTCCTTCATATTATTGATAGTCTTAGATGTTACATCCTGCAGCATCATACACGCTTACAAATGCTGTGCAAACACTCATCTACTCATCTATGATGTGATCTAAATATGTGGGGAGATAAGTATTTTCTGACTTTTAAATGCCACTTTATTTTCCATAATTAAACCTACAGCCAAATCAGCCAAATGCACCAAGTAATAATTAAGACTTTTTTAAGAAAAAAGTGTAGCAAAATTCTCCTAATGATCACAATATGTTCGGTATTCAGGGCCTTCCTGAGGGGTTACAGATACTAAACAGCAACATGTAAGCAGGTGCAGAGTTGGACTTGGAACAGTACCTCTACTGAACTGAAGGAAGGCAGAGGTCTTGTAAAGGTAAGAACTGTTTCCATTATTACATCTGACAAATAGACTAGAAAGTAACTTACTTTGTTGAAAGAGGATTGATCAGTTTCAGTAACAAGGCTTAGGTTCATGAGTTTTCAGTGTGATGGTGACAAGCAGGTGAGTAGCGTTTGAGTGAAAGTTATTTACAAGGATACACGGAAGTTTATTGTCACATGTATATGGTTACTGGAGTGTAAGAAATGCAGTGAAATTGTGTTAGCTTTGAGTGAAAGTTACCTTGGCTTTAGCATCTACTGGAGCACCATTCTGCAACAGGAATTCAGCCACTTCACAGTGACCTGCCCGGGAGGCCATGTGCAGGGGAGTCTCCACTTTCTGAAAGTGTGTTGAGAATGTGTTATATACACACAGCAAAACAGACACAGACAACAATGAGAACAACATTTATTTCAGGCTGAGAATAAAGGTATTAGTGGACTACAATATACAATGATGAGAGAGTGGGAAAAAAATGGAGATTGAAAAAATTAAAGCATAAAAATAGGTGTCTTATGAAGGTAGATGAAGTCAACTCACCACGTTGGAGGCATGGGGAGAGGCACCCTTTTGAAGCAGAATCTTCACAATATTCAGATGACCCATAAATGAGGCTACATGCAGTGGGGTCAGACCAGACTGCACACAAACACAAGCAAACAAACAGGTCCGTTAGCCGAGCTGAGACTATAGATTAATTTATAGTAAGCATATGCCCCAGGGGCACTACGGATTTTTACCTGTCTCACTCCCATCTCCTCATGCTACATTTTAAAAATTCTTAATGTTTTATTTGGGTGAAATTACTGTTGCCAGATTTTACAGTCTTGGGGTATGGCCTTAGCATAACTACAGTATAGCAGATTGTGTTCAGTGAACCACAACAAAGACTAAATTCAATGATGAGTTTCACAGGCTAATGGGGTCAAAGGTCAAGGTCACATGGTCCTATGTGTCTTACAGTGGTTGTGATGTATGTAAGTATCCTCACCAAACTATGAACCGTTAGTGCCCACAAAATGGTTTGGCACTCAGGGTTGTTTGTCAGAGGAAGATCGACTGTAAGTGACATGGCATTCTAGCCTACATGTAATTGCATTATAGAACATCTCAAAAATGGATTCATTAAACCTTAAATAGCTAATCACAACTAAGGCTGCATACAGGTTTTGGGGTCAAAGGTTGGTAGGCAGAGATTTTTTGCCTTTTACATGGAGGTTGTTTTTATTTAGTTTATTTAGTTGTTAGTATTTTCACTCATGCCTTTTATGCCCAGTGCGTGTGTCTCCTACCTCTGTAACCGCTTCTAGTGATGCTCCGTGTTTGAGCAGAAGGTCCATTACACGCATGTGGTTCTTCTTACAGGCAATATGTAGGGGCGTAAAACCATTCTAAACACAGAGAAACACAGTTCGGACAAGTCGATGACAGTCAGTTGCAGAGACTGTATGTGTGAGACCCCGTTTGTGTTCCCCCCCCCGTTGCTAGTGTAGCATTGTGACCACTCACCAGGGCACGTGTGTTAGGTTTGGCTCCCTTGTCTAGAAGGACCTTCGCCATGCGATGGTGTCCGCAGTGGGCGGCGACATGCAAGGGGGTGAGGTGGTCCAGTGTGATATCGTCTATCTCAGCGTTATACTGCAGCAGTTGCCTCACGCAGTCCATGTGATCTCCTTGCGCCGCCATGTGAATGGGAGATAGACCGTTCTACGAGAGAGTAAGAAAGACGGATAGATAGGGAAAAAACAGAGGAAGAGAGGTTTAATATCATTATCAAGCCTTTAATTATCAGGGTCATTAGTGAGCAATTAGGTTGTGTCGTTGATAACCTTGAATGTGTGTGTGTGTGTGTGTGTGTGTGTGTGTGTGTGTGTGTGTGTGTGTGTGTGTGTGTTTGGGGGGGTTGGTACTGTATGCATGTTTGTGTGTGGTGTGAGTATGTGGTGTATAGACTCACTTTGGTCTTGGCCTGGATAGGTGCTCCCTGGTCCAGGAGGATCTCTATGATGCGAACATGGCCGTTTCTTGCTGCACAGTGTAGAGGTGTTAACTCATCCTGCAGGGAAAGAAATGAGTTAGCCTATCTTACATAGATGCATGTAAGTGAGACAACACTTTGGATATATGTTTAATGCTTTGTGCTCTAGTCTACTAGATTGTCAAAGAAAATACTGTGTGTGTGTGTGTGTGTGTGTGTGCGCGTCTGTGTATTTCTGTGTTTGTGACTATAATGTGTCTGAGTTTACTTTAGTCTTGGCATCGATTGTTGCTCCTCGGTCAAGCAGCAGTCTGACCATGATCACATTCCCTCGTCTCGATGCTATGTGGAGAGGTGTGATTCCATTCTGTAAGAGAGGCAAAGCACATAGTAAGCATTTAAGCATCAACTGTGAGTAGCACATCTATTACTGTGTATGTATTGTCCGGACTTTGAAGGAACTTACTGAGTAAACATTTCAGTGTGTGTATCTGTGTGCTAAAATGGGTGTGTGTGAGAGTAGATTGTGTGTACCGGACCTTCGGTGTGAAGTTGACGTCGGCTCCTCGGTTGAGCAGCAACTGGGCGACGTTCAGATTTTCATAGTGGGCAGCAATGTGCAGCGGCGTGAAACCAGTCTGCAAAGCACCATGGGAAACATAGGATGTTTGAAACATACACAAACATGCATCTCATTTTACATAACCACTAACACACACACACACACACACATACTGTACACACACTCTCTCTCTCTCTCTCTCTCTCTCTCTCTCTCTATCTATCTCGTTCTTTCATGATCTCTCTCTCTCTCCAGTGGTACCTTGCTGAGCACGTCGGGGTTGGGGTCGTTTTGCAGCAACACTGCGGCAGTGCGTGTATCGTCGTTCCGCGCAGCTATATGCAGCGCGGGGAGGCGGACCTTGCCCTTGGTGCCGTAGTTGATGAGCAGGGCTACCACATTCTCATGACCCTGCTGAAGAGCTACGGCCAAAGGGGTAAAGCCATCCTATGAGATGGGGAAAGGAAAGACACAAGGAAATAGAAAGAGACAGAGAAGGTAGAGCACAGGAGGTGAAGATGGTGAGAGGAGATTAAGAGAAAAGGCAAAAGGCAAAATGACCGCTTTATCTTTTCATGTGAGCGGTTATGGTAGTCACACATTTTAAGACAGATATAAGGGAGATAAAGATTGTAGTGAAACATAAAAGAGGAAGAGTTTAAAAGAGAATACATGCTGTGGACAGAGAAGTAGGCTAGTGAATATAGAAAGTTGAGCCAGAAGAGAGAAAGGGGGAGAAGGAGACAGTGAGAGAGCAAAAGATTTTCTGATGGCTACCTCAGTTGGAATGCTTTGATTTGCTCCATTCTCAAGAAGAAACTTCACAACCTCTAGATGGTTCTCTTGTGCAGCCATGTAAAGCGGAGTGAAGCCCTTCTACAAACAGATAGGCACACACACACAAATAGTTTCACACACAGATATCCATAGGCTACTGTGTACACTGTTGATTACTGCTTGTGTGTGTTTAATGTATGTGTGTCTTATGAATATTGTGTGCAGTATGCTGTGTCTGGAACAAACATGACAGTTAGAGTATGTGAGTGTTCGAGGATTTGTGTGTTACCTGGGACTGTGCATTCACGTTCGCACCATAATTGACCAACTCTGTGACCACCTGTTCTTGTCCAGCTAATGCAGCTATGTGAAGTGCTGTGTTCCCTTTCTGTACACACACACACACACACACACACACACACACACGTATAGCAAAACTTGTTAGACATTGTATTTCTTCAATCACACATGAATTAATGTTCACACAATATGAGCACAGTTAATTGCTGTTTCTTAATTGTGAGGTAACTATTTGTTCTGTTTTGCATGAGATTGTTGTGTGACATGCATCAGTTATGCAGAGTGTTGTTGCCAGGTGAGGGGTTTGTGTATTTATTTTGGTGTGTTTCAGTTTTTTTTTTTTTAGTTTACCTTTGTGGTGGTCTCTAAGACTATCCCGTTGTGTAGTAGCTCCAGCACCATTTTGACGTGCCCTTCTTTAGAGGCTAGATGTAGACCGTTTAACCCATTCTGAGAACAGACAAATACACACACACCTCACACTGAAGAGTCCCTCAGGAAATTCCCTCCCACCATACGCACGAGTGCACACACACATGCACACGCACACACAAATTCACTTTTCCAGCTCAATCTCTCTCTTTCTTTTCTTCGTTTTCTCACTGACTCACACACACACACACACACACACACACACACACTCTGGAGATGCCCCATCACTCACCTCCTAAGCACCTTAATCTGTAGGTTCCCTTTACAAGTGAGAGTACGACAATAGAGGAATGACACTGAGACAACAACACACATACTGTACAGTACACACAAAAGGACTTCCAGTAGTGACTACAGTGTGACTGTTATAATGGTGACAGTGATGTTGGTAGTTTTGGCAGGGCTGGTGATGATGATGATGATAATGATGGTGGTGGTGCTGGTGATGATGGTGGTGGTGGTGGTGGTGGTTATGAAAAGGATGGCAGGCCGGTGGTCTCTCCGGGAAGAATAGGAGTGGAGTGGGACAGGTCTGACCTCACACCGCCTCCACACACACACAGGACATGTGAGGTTGGACCTTACACACTCCACTGATATTACCCCCTGCTCTCCGGAGACCACACACACACCATCACACACCGCCCAGCATGAGGAGGAGGAGGAGAATGGAGAGAGGAAGGAGAGGACAGGAGAGAAGATTATTGAAGCGCAGACAGACAGAAGTAGAGGAGGGCAAAATGGAAGAAGGGATGAAGAAAGACAGAGGAATAAAGAATGGAAGCTCAGATCATGGGGGTTCTGGAGCTGGTGACATCAAAAGAAGAGTGAAATCATCACACACACTCTTCTTCAGGCTCTCACCATTGGTACAGATTTCACACATTTACATAACATCATAAACATCATGGAAGTTTGAGACTTTACATTTACATAAATGTATTTAGCAGACACTGTTATCCAAAGTAACGGTGGCAGAGGGGATTTGAACTCACAATTTTCAGGCTACTAGCATGTATTTGCGTGTGAAACTTTGGGGCATATATTTTGACAGGATATACATATGTGTAGGGCTACATATTTTTCTATCACACATGATTGGAATATTCTATAGGGTCTTCCTTTAGTGTGTTAGGCTATATTTCCCCAGGCTGGCCTCACAGTCATTAATCAAAGCTTATTTAAGGGTCTACGTGTGAGTGTGACTGCGAGTGTGACTGTGTGTGTGTGTGTGTGTGTGTGTGTCAGAGGGAGAGTGTGTCTGTTGTGCTGTTGCCCCACAGGGGATGGCTAAAGAAGGCAAGATGTAAGAGGGGACGGAGAGAGCAGACATGCAGAATACACTTACACTTGCGCTTCGCACAACACAGCTCAGAGACATGAATCACTGCAGGTGCTTTTGAAAACAGCCTCATTATTCACACACATACAGTACACACACACGCACACATTAACACACGCACACACATGCAATTGGTTTCGCAAGGTTTTGACTTGTTCAGTGTGTTCCAAGGATAAACCGTAATTGTGCCAAATATTCTATCTCGCTACAACTGAGCTGAGTTGGGCATGGATCAGATCTAATTTTACCATTCAATTAAATGATGCAGTGCGCCAACATATTCTTGGCCAAATGTTTTTTTTTTTTTTTAACATTAATAAGTGTCTCTCTTTTTTTTTTTTCTTGGGACTGAAATATGTTTTCACCCTGTAAAGCCTCTCCCTCTGGCTCTGCATCACTGTGCCTGGCAGCAATCCAGCGGGGGGATTTCTGAACACTTCTGATAAGGCTGGTCCCCCTTCCCACCACCCGCGTGTCTGGCACAGGCCGAGTGTTTACGTGTTTGAGCTGCGAAGGCTGTGATGTCTGTTCCATTGCTGTTATGTAATAAAAGGCGTTCCCCGGACACCCACAGCAAAAAGGAGCACCGGTGATCAGACCTTTACCTCTTTTGTTTTTTTTGTCTTTTTTTTTCCCCCTGTCCCTCACTTGGGTTCTTTCTCCCTAAGTCCTGTCATCCCGCTCCCTCTATGTCCTCATTTCATTCTCTGTGCTGAATTTGCACTCAGCAGGCTTTACAGTATGTGTTATCTACTCCATGCAGTGTGAGAAAGAAAAAGTAAAGCTAACTAGAACAATTTTGGAAACCCATTCCCTCAAAAGAGTTAAGTACACATAACTAGTCTCTTTCAAACTTGAAAGAGACCAGTTAGGTTTACAGGTACTTAACTCATTTGAGGCTATGAGTTTCCACTAACTTTTCAAGTAAGCTTTACTTTTTTTGTTTTACAGTGTAGCATGGAGAGGCATTAGTGAACTTGAGCGGCTACAGTAAGGAGGCTGCAAAAGCCCAGAAAAAAGTGTTGGATAGCTCTGCGTCACTGTGGAGATGCTAGCATTTTACGTCTGCGCTGAGGTGAAGCAGGGCAGATCTGCGTGGTGATGCAAGAGACTGTAACTGCAGCCCAGCATGGTGACTTACACAATGAGGGACAGAGAGTGGAGGAGACACAGTGACATAACGACGGAGAAGTAACTGTCTAATAAAGCAAAATGTTTAGATTTTTAAATGATTTAAGTAAACATTTGATAGTCTTCATGTTGGTAATGTCAAAGTTTAAGTGAAAAAAATGACATAAAACATAGATATAACAAAAGAACATCTGAGATGAAGGAAGTGAGTAAAACTGATCCAAACACAAAAAGAAAGACCATATGATAGTAGCCTGTACGAAATGTCCCTTTTACTGTTCTACATATATTGTACTGTATGCATGTATGGGTGGGAAAGCTCTCACCTGATTGGCTGTGTTGATATCTATACCATTTTTTATGTGGTCCAGGGCCTTGTCCAGGTTCCCTGAGCGAGCTGCCCGCAAAAAACTGGTAGCAGCATCGGCCTGCAAGAGAGGAGAGGGAAAAGAGAAAAGTGCATGGAAAACTTGGAGTCGATGTTGTTGTTAATACAAAAGTTGTCGTTTCCCAAATTGACGTACCACATATACCTATCACATAAAAACCCAACATGTCAGTCACAACACAAATATCAAAACAACATCATAGACATAGAGACACAACCAAAGCAAGAGAGTTGAATTCAGCCAGGGGTTGAGACTGGCTTTGACTTCTAGAAAATAGTGTCAAGCTAAATCCTTTCAATTTTATTTGATTTTTGATGGTTTTTAAAAATCAAAAAAGAAAACCTCTGAAGACCATCACTGTCATGGTCAGATTTCCACAGTGAAGTATCCTTTAGTGGGCTTGTGCTATAGTGCTTCCAGGATAATCCGTGGTCATGTTAACTTAACCCCTGTAAGTGTTAACTCCATTATGAGATACCAATGTGAAAGTTCAAAGGTTAAAGGTTAGGAGTAAGAGTTAAGCATCAGATCAGGAGGGGTTTTGTGCCTGGCATGAGATACAAGTTTTATTCATGCATTCAGGACATTTGAATCAGTGTGGTACTTGGCTTATAGTAAATCAGGTCAGTCATTAACCCATCAACGGTGGCATTAAGTCCCCAGTTTTTGCTGTTTTCTAGATCTTTCTTGGTTTGTATACACACATTCATACATTCTTCTGAGTCTGAACAGAAGGGAACAAACAAAAAAAGCACAGAGAATTGTGAGACGAATGTGTTGACCACACATACTTGAAGTATACAAGAAAGAATTAGAATAAAGCTTTAGAATAAAGAATTAGAATAAAGCTTCTTTTTAGAAACAGCGGTGAAGGAGAAGAGGGGGAGATTGACGGGCAGAACGTGTGGATTTATGCGAGAGGCACAGAGAGGCGCACAGATAAAGAGAAGGACTATCGCTTTTAGGGAGAGGTGGCAATGGGATGAAAATCTCTGTCTTTGTCTGTGAAATTATAAAAATGTTTGTTTTCCTGATGGACGTAAACATGCAGCCCATCGATTGCCCCTCATCTGCCTCATCACACAGCCATACACTGGAAATACTGTAACAAACTACCATGACTCAAGTACACAGAGAAACATTCACTCAAAACAGTGTGTTTAAGCATAGGTATTTATAATGCATTCATACTGCATACAGAAAGCCATTATGTATGTGTGAAACCCAGACTTGGAAGTAAATTTAGTGTTGCACTAGTGATACAGTGATGCTGTGCAATATTGATTGTTCCAAAACTCTGTAGAAACCGTATGGCCCTGCGTATGTGTTTGTTGGCGATTATGGTAATGGAGACACTTAAACGTGAACTTTAGCACACACTATAAGCAAATCAGCACAAATCCCTTCTGCAGCAAATCAGTACTCACAAGATGAGAGTTCCTCTGGTCTGTCATATATGCCCCTGTCACTTACAGTATAAGACTCTTCCTATCTGTCCTCCCACTCTTCCTTCATAGTGATCTCCGTCAACTTCTCTCCTACTCCTCTCTCTCTCTCTCTCTCTCTCTCTCTCTCTCTGTCCCTCTCTCAACCTGTCATCAACATACTTCTCACTCTTCCACCTACTGACTACCTGTCAGCCCTGTTTTCAACTTATTGTCTGCGCGTGTGGAAAAAAGAGATCTAGAAAGATCTTTGGTATTAAAGTGTTGGGCATCAGAAGAGTGGTGTCACTGATAAAGAGTGTAATGTTGCGAAGTGGAACTTTCTCTTTCTGTCTCTATCTGTCTCTCTGGCACATACTTTAAGTAAGGCAATACTCGTGTCTCCTCCCTTATGTCATGCCCTCGACTACAAACCATACTCCTGTCAGATGTAACGATCTGCTCTCTCACACACACACACACACACACACACACACACACACATATGCAGTCCATTCACTGACACACCTGTCACATCATATAAAATTACTAATGTGGTGGGAAAGACAGAAATAGATGGGTCTCTTCTCTTGTTTGGTTGCATTTATGTGTGTGTTTTGGACTGTGTGTGTATATTTGATTATCAGTGTGAGAATGTGTGTGACTGCAATTCCATGTTTTTCATTTTAAAGGACATCTTGCCCTTGAAAAAAACAAAAAAAACGCAGTTGCAGTCACAATTCTGTGATTGTTTAAATTATTTTTAGTCTTGAGTAGCCTAGTCATCTATTGGTACGTTTATAATTATTCTCCATGGTAACTTGTGTGGCATTCTCTCAGTATTTTGGCAACAAATACAGCTGTACACACATAATTGTTCCCTCATACCCTTTCATGGACACTACACACACTGACTCGCATGCATTCATGGGCACCCAGCTGGGTTGGCATGGTAAAGTCCTGTTGACCTCTCTGGCCCTTTAACCTCTTCTAACCCCTAGGCCCTATCTCCTCAGTATCTTTCCTTTGCTTCGATCTTGCCCTTTTCACCTCTCCTAACCCCTTGGCCCTATCTCCTCAGTATCTTTCCTTTGCTTCGATCTTGCCCTTTTTACCTCTCCTAGCCCCTAGGCCCTATTTCCCTCTCTTTGTAAATCCATGTGCATGTGTATGTCTAGAATTAAGAATACTTTGGTTTTAGCAACTATTTACTACAAGTTCACGAGGTCACAAGTTGTTGACAAGTAGTGACCCCAAATTGTGCCCACTGAAGTGGATGATATGAGTATGTACCATCTGTTGAGAAATTACTTGGTGAGGTTATCTGTGTACGTCTGGGCCTCTTAGGTTGTGTGTGTTTGTGTGTGTGTGTGTGTGTGTGTGTGTGTGTGTGTGTGTGATAAGAAAATTGGACCGCTAGACTGGACCACACCTAATCAACAGCTGAGCCTCACCCACAGACTTTAAATTAGAGAGAAAGAGAAAGACAGAGAGAGAGGAATGACTGAAGTGGAGGATCAAAAAGAGAAGAAGAAAAGCATGATGGAGAGGAGAGATGAAGAACTCTTGAGGAGAAGAGAGAGTTTGTGTACGTGAAGTGAAATTCTGATTACGCCCCTCCTCCCTCTCTCTCTCTCCCTCTCTCTCTCTCTCTCTCTCTCTCTCTCTCTCATTTTGCCTGTCTCT
>JAVQKI010455781.1:0-18738 GCA_036025975.1 Nematalosa erebi | reverse complement strand
TAGCCCATTTCCTTGATGTAAACAATATATTTTTTAAAGGTATAGGGGATATACTCTCAGACTCAATATCAAGCCATGTAGACTCTGGATCTTCCTGAAACCAGTCTCGGATATATCTGCATAGGCATGATAATTGGTATAACTTAATATCGGGGACAGCAAGACCACCTTTCTCCACAGGGAGCTGTAGTCTGGCCAATTTCAATCTTGAGCCTTTGTTGCGCCATAGAAAGGCTATAAGTGCACTATTTAGCTCTTTAAGGGATGCGCGTGTCAGTAGTATTGGAACCATTTGGAAGGGGTATAATAGACGTGGCAGTACGTTCATTTTAAATAGATGTACCCTACCCAAAAATGACAGTGGGAGACTAGCCCAGCGAGCGAGGTCTTGTTTAATACGGCGAATAATGGGAGCAAAATTGGCCTTATACAGACCAGGTAAGAGTGGGGTAATGTAAATACCTAAATATGTAAACCCTGAAGGGGACCATCTGAATGGAGAGGCATCAGCGGAAATGCAGGGGTTCTGCCTGGATAAAGACATTGCTTCTGATTTAAGGTAATTGATCTTGTATCCAGAGAATGTAGAAAACAAGTCTATAAGTTCAATGATACGATGAATAGACTCTGTTGGTCTGCTTAGGTACAACAGAATGTCATCTGCATAGAGTGAGATTTTATGTTGCTTCATATGCGTCTGGATACCTTGAATACTAGGGTCTGTCCGGATAGCCTCTGCTAGTGGCTCTATGGCCAGTGCAAAGAGGAGGGGTGACAACGGGCACCCCTGGGCAGTACCTCGCCCAAGTGGAAAGACTTCAGAGCGCTTGCCATTTGTTAGTACACAAGCCTTTGGCGCAGCATATAGCACTTTAACCCATTTTAGGAAATTATCACCAAGACCAAAACGTTCAAGAACATGGAGTAAATAAGGCCATTCTATTCGGTCAAAGGCTTTTTCTGCATCCAATGACACTACCAATGCCTTTTCTTTCATCCTAGCGCCATATTGTATTAAATTTAGTAGCCTCCTAACGTTATTGTAAGAATTACGACCCCTTATAAACCCTGTCTGGTCGGAAGAAACTAGCTGTGGTGTCACAGTTTCAAGCCGCTTTGCTAATATTTTAGCCAATAGTTTTCTGTCTAAATTTAATAGGGAGATTGGGCGGTATGATGCACATTCATCGACTGGTCTACCCTTTTTGTGAATTAGTGAGATGCAAGCTTCAGTTGCAGAGCTCGGAAGGGCTCCATCTTCAAAAGACTGGACAAGTGCGGCATGTAGTGGCTCTATTAAGCAATCTTTAAACTCTTTATAAAATTCTGCTGTGAGGCCATCAGGCCCAGGAGCCTTATTATTGTGGAGTTGATTAATTGCGCCAATTAGTTCTGCCTTACTAAGTGGGTTATTGAGTATTTCACTCTCTTCTGGAGATAGGCATGGCAACTCTATATTAGCCAAGAAGCTCTGCATATTTTGTTTAGACTCAGGAGCGGTCTCAGATTTGTATAAATTTTCATAAAAATACTGGAAGATGGCATTAATGTCCTTATTATGACACTGTCTATTCCCATGTTTGTCTTTTATAGTTGGTATAGCTTGTGATTGTGTTTGTCCGCGTACTAGGTTTGCAAGGTATCTACTTGGCTTATTTCCGTACTCATACATCCTCTGTTTGCAGAAAAGCAAAGATTTCTCAGCGTCTGTGGTAAAAATGGTCTCAAGGGCTATTTTAGTTGCATCAAGCTGTAGCCGTATTTCGGTTGATGGATTGGCATTATATTTCCTCTGTAGATCAGATAACTGATTTTCTAGCTCCAGGTGCTTATTTGTCTGAGTTTTTCTCTGATATGCCATGTATGAGATAATGGTCCCTCGCATAAATGCTTTAGCCGTCTCCCACAAGAGGTGAGGTCTTACTTCTGGAGTTTTATTAACTGTAATAAAATGCTGAAACTGTTCCCTAACATATATTTTAAAATTAGGGTCTTTTAGCAAGTAATTTTTAAATCTCCAGCCACCATGTTGTCTTTCAATAGAGCATGAAAGTTCAAGAAATACAGGCGCATGGTCAGACATCAAGATGTTTCCTATTGAGCATGAAAGAACTTTTCCCATTGACACTTTAGGTGTAAAAAAATAATCAATTCTGGACGAGGTCTTATGTACATGTGAATAAAAGGTATACTCTTTATCATTGGGGTGTAATGTTCTCCAAGTGTCGAGCAGACCTAATTCAGTAAGACATTGCAAGAGGGACTGACTGAGGTTCGAACTGAATTGCAACTTATGGGACTTATCAAAACGATGTAAACAGCAATTTAGGTCCCCACCAGCTACTGAAGAGGGAAATAGCCAGTCTGAAAAAAGAGAGAATACATGTGTGTGAAATGTTACTGGGTGGTTTGGGGGGGCATATATGTTCAAAAATGATGTATATTCTCCATACAAAAGGCCTTTGATTATAACATATCTCCCCAGTTTATCTGTTCTAACTTCTACTTCTGTTAATGGAAGGGACTTGTGTACCAGAATTGCAACACCTCTCCTTCGACTATTAAAAGAAGCATAGTATACTTGACCCACCCAATCTTTCTTTAATTTGAGGTGTTCTGAGTCAGTTAGGTGTGTTTCCTGTAATAGAGCTATCTGAACCTTCTCCTTTTTTAGGTAACATAAAATCTTTTTGCGTTTAATTGGATTATGAATGCCATGTACATTCCATGAGCAGACTTTTAGGGCTGCTATAGCAATACTGATGAATAGAAATAAACAGAATGAATTAGCTGTAGTGTACCTAGATGAATCACCTGCACCCTGCAATCTGTCATTGCTAAGTCAAACATAAAATAAGAGTGTTCTGTCCTAACAAAAAAAAAGAACAAGTAGCACACAAACAAAACTCCCCAAAACAGATCCCATCCGCCCCCCCTGACACTTCCATTCTTCCCGTTGAAGTGCTCAATTTTGTGCATTTTGCACTAGAACCAGCGCTCCTTAACAAACATTTACCAGTCTGCAAACATGGCTAACCACAAACGGCTCTGTAAACCAGAACACAGAGACACCCGGTGATCGAACACGGTAAATTCCCCACCTTTCCACAATGGTAGAATTAGTACAACATTTTACCGGCCATGCACGGCATAACGCTATGATCAACTGCATTAATCATGCATCAGTCTGCAATGTCACTTCCATCTTCGTTCCTACTGGCCTGGTTTGAAGTTGTCTGTAGCACAGGGGCGATAGTTTGGGCAAAGAAAGTCTCTGCGTCCTCTGGCTTGTCAAAAACATCTCGCTTACCTCGAAAAGTGACTTGTAGCTTGGCTGTAGGGAGCAGACCATACCGTACACCAGGGAGATCTTTCATCTTTGGCTTTAACTTCCTTGAACGCAGCTCTCTTTCGGGCAATTTCTGGAGGCCAATCCTGGAAAATGTGCACCCTGCGATTTCGGAATAACAGCTCACCCTTCTCCCGTGACAGCCGGAGTATTTCTTGTCTGACCTGGTCGTGATGCACACGTACGATAATCGGTCGAGGTGGGCGCTTAGGGTCCTTAGGTGCAAGACTTCGGTGAGCCCTGTCACAGACAGGCAACTGATTTGGCTGTTTTGGCATTCCTAAAGTCTCGTTGAAAAATTCCTCCATAAATGCTGTAACCCTGGGTCCCTCTGTATCCTCTGGGATGCCTATCACTCGCAGGTTTTGACGACGGCTGCGAGCTTCCAGATCCTCCAGCCTCTCAGATAGGTTAGCATTGTCCTTAGCTAGCTTGGCACACAGGCTCTCCAAATTTAATGCTCTGGAGTCTACATCTCTCAACGAGTTTTCAACTTCTGTCAGGCGACCCCCAAAAGATAGTAAGGTTGATTGTAGAGTGTTAATCGAGGTATGGGTCTCCTCCCTGAATTTTTCTATAAGTCTTATCACGTTAGCTAAAGTAGGTTTAGGATCACTAGCAAATTCGCTTGCCTTGCCTCTGGTCAAGTCGAAGTTTCACGTTCAGATGCATTCTTTTTCGGTTTTGACATTTTGCAAGTAAGATGCGTTATGATAGCACACACTGGTAGGTTTACAACCGTAAAATGTTAAGTTTGCATTAAATTAGTGTGGAATAGTTCAGGAGCAGGTCTGGGACACGTCTACTCACTATCCATGCTCAGCAGCGCCCCCACAATTGTATAGTTTGAATGAAAGAGACAAATTTTGTATGTGCATGTGTGTGTGTGCGTGTATGTGTGTGTGTGTGTGTGTGACAGGATGGCCTCACACCACTACACTGTGCAGCCAGAAGTGGGCATGATCCTGCTGTGGAGCTACTGCTGGAGAGAGGAGCGCCCATTCTGGCCAGGACCAAGGTACACACACTCACTCTCTCTCTCACACACACACACACACACACACACACACAGTAATACATACTGTACACAACCACACACACACACACACACACACACACAGTAATGCATACTGTACACAGACACATACACACACACAAATTGCATGACTTGCCTAAAATATCCAAATATTTTTAGTGAGCTCTGCCTTCATAATCCCCACTATAATTCTCTCTCCTCTCTCCCCTCTCTCTCTCTCTTTCTCTCCATCTCCTCTGACTGTCTTTTTTCACACCACTCATGCACACGTACACACACACACAAAAAACTTTCTCTCTCTCTTTCTCTCTCCCTTACTCTCCATCTCTCTCTCTCTCACACACACACACACACACACACACACACATGCAGAACGGCCTGTCCCCGCTGCACATGTCGGCTCAGGGAGACCACGTGGACTGTGTCAAGCACCTGCTGCAGCACAAGGCGCCAGTGGATGATGTCACCCTGGACTATCTGACTGCCCTCCACGTTGCTGCCCACTGTGGCCACTACAGGGTCACCAAGCTGCTGCTGGACAAGAGAGCCAACCCCAATGCTCGGGCACTGGTACGTACTCACTGATGCCCAGAGGTTATGGCGGGCTCTGGTATGTACCCACATGTACCTGCTGATGCCCAGAGGTTGTGGCGGCCACTGGTATGTACCCACATGTACCCGCTGATGCCCAGAGGTTATGGCGGGCTCTGGTATGTACACACTGATGTCCAGAGGTTGTGGCAAGCTCAGGTATGTACCCACAGATGCCCAGAGGTTGTGGCGGGCCTATGCATTTCAGTGCTCAGAGTCCTGTGTTGTGGAAAATCTTGCCTCTTTATTGTGTTAAAGGGGACACATATTATGCAAAAATCACATTTTTGTGTGATTTTGTATTTCCATTTGGGTCCCTGATGCTTCAACAACCACTCCAAGTATGAAAAAAAAAGCATCCATGTAGTTTCTGTGAATCAGTTTAGAGATTTAGATGTCAGAAAACATGTGCGACAATGAGCTGTTTTGAAATCTAGTTTCAGTACATTGGCCAACTGAAATGAGAACATTGCATTTCCTCATGCATATTAATGAGACTGGAATAGTAATGAGAAACAGCCTGTTCTGAAGGAGACAGAATCAGTAGGGGAAAGATGCAGGTGATAATACCAAATCTGAGAGGTATTTTCAGCAAGCTGCTTCAGAGAGGTGTATATGGAGCTCACAGACCTGTGTTGACTTGTTGAAAAAAAGTATAATATGTCCCCTTTAAATAATATATTGTCACCTGTGTGTCTGCTCCTTGTTCAGAACGGCTTCACCCCCCTGCACATCGCCTGTAAGAAGAACAGGGTGAAGGTGATGGAGCTACTGGTAAAGTATGGAGCCTCCATCCAGGCCATCACTGAGGTAAGCTCTCAAATCAGATTGATTAACACACAAACACACACACAC
Source organism: Nematalosa erebi (assembly GCA_036025975.1). Lineage (NCBI taxonomy): Eukaryota > Metazoa > Chordata > Actinopteri > Clupeiformes > Clupeidae > Nematalosa > Nematalosa erebi. The sequence continues at coordinate 12,907 of JAVQKI010455781.1, read as the reverse complement.
ACACACATACCCACAGGCCATCATTCAAGCTAGCTCTCAGATGAGATACACTATCACAAAAACACACACACACATTCAAACTGGACTTTTTTTTTCTTTTTATTTCTAAATATTTTTGAACTCTCTCTGTTTGTTTCTCTGTCTTTCTCTCCCTTTCTCTCCTCAGTCGGGTCTTACTCCCATCCACGTTGCTGCCTTCATGGGCCACCTCAACATTGTTCTGCTGCTACTCCAAAATGGAGCCTCCCCTGATGTCCGCAATATTGTAAGCATTTTCCATGCCGCATACGCACTGGTGTCACTAGTGTGTGTCCACATTGTGTGTCACATGTTGGATATCTGAATTGCATGACCATTTGAATGTAAATATGACCTGTCTTTGAGTGCTAACTTGGTTCCTGATCCTTTCTCTCACTTTCTGTGTGTGTGTGTGTGTGTGTGTGTGTGTGTGTGTGTGTGTGTGTGTGTGTGTGTGTGTGTGTGTGTGTGTGTACGCACGCATAGCGAGGAGAGTCAGCCCTCCACATGGCTGCGCGAGCTGGTCAGATAGAGGTGGTGCGCTGTCTCCTGAGGAACGGAGCTCTGGTGGATGCCGTGGCCAGAGTAAGACAGCCACACTCATATACTGAACTGAAGGCCTGATACACATTCACTTGTGCTCCCCCCTTAACACAAGGCCTGATTTCATTCTCATATACGCTCCCCTGAACACAAGGCCTGATATCACACTCACTTGTGCTCCCCCCTTAACACAAGGCCTGATATCACACTCATATACGCTCCTCTGAATACAAGGCCTGATATCACACTCAAATATGTTCCCCTGAACACAAGGGCTAGTACCACACTCAAATATGCTCTCCTGAACACAAGGCCTGATATCACACTCAGATACGTATGCTCCCCCGATCACAAGGCATGGTGGAGATATGCAGCTGTAACGTTGTCGATTTGCAATCCCAAATCTCATGTTGCAAGTCCATGTCCAAGTTTTTATTATTTTTTTTTTACTTTTTAACTTTAACTAATTTTAAGGCATGATATGACTCAAATATGCTTCCTTAAGCTTGATAACACCTGATAAAACCCTGAACATAAGGCACAAGATTCTTTACACAGAAATGAAATACTGACCAGGAAGACAGTATTACAGTAAGCAGTATTACAGAAACATGGCATAGAATCCAATTTTTTAACAAACATTACAGTACAAGTAGAGATGTTGATATGATATATGCTTGATACGTTTAGTGTGTTAACAGTATGCACTATCATTTCAATTTGAAATGTCCTGTAAATTTGGTCATCTTTGACGTGTTTTTCCACACTAAACCTGTTTCCTGAGTGAGCTTTGCTCTGTGTGACTGTGCAGGAGGATCAGACTCCCCTGCATATTGCGTCTCGGCTGGGCAAGACTGAGATAGTTCAGCTGCTTCTGCAGCACATGGCTCACCCTGACGCGGCCACCACCAACGGCTACACCCCTCTTCACATCTCCGCCAGGGAGGGCCAGCTGGAGACAGCTGCAGTGCTGCTAGAGGCTGGGGCCTCGCACTCCCTGGCCACCAAGGTAGAGGGAAAACAAAACGAAACACACAAACAGACACACACACACACACACACACACACACACACACACACACATACACACGTACATTTACAATGTGCACTCAGAAACACACACACATACAAACAATTTAGACCCTTTTTGCATACTCAAAACACTCAAACTCACAGACACCCACACACACATGCACACACAGAAACACAAAAATTCACACACACATGCACACACACGCACACACACACCTACACATTATGCAGACTCGCAGTTCACTAAAAGTTGCGTAGTGCAGAGACTATTGCAGTAAAACATGCTACAAACATCAAAATGTTTTTTTTTTCGTCTCCCTGTACAGAAAGGGTTTACTCCTTTACATGTAGCTGCTAAGTATGGAAGCCTGGATGTGGCAAAACTCCTCCTAAAGCGTCAAGCGCTTCCTGATGATGCTGGAAAGGTAGGGTGTTTTTAGCTATTCTAACCAATTTCAAAACTGTACAAAAACGCAAACTGTCAGTAAAAAAGGAAATTGTCTTGCTGTCTGTCTGATTTGTTAATTACAGACAGCTTGAAACAAAAATAATGTGTTGTTATTTTTAGAATCATTACATCAATCATTACATTTTTGTGTCTATGTCTGTTCCCAGAATGGACTCACTCCACTGCACGTTGCAGCACATTATGACAACCAGGAGGTGGCGTTGCTGCTGCTGGAAAAAGGAGCCTCCCCTCACGCCACAGCCAAGGTCAGACATACAAAACATTAATCCGTCTGTAACACCTCTTTTAGCTCATTTCAGCACTGATGAGGGCTAAGACAAATGTACTTTAATGCTGAATAGTAATAAATGTACTGGTTACACAGCAGGAACAGCTGTCAAAACAACAGAGGAAAACACTTTTTTTTACACTAGAGCCTCGGGGACACTAGGAGGGCGCTGCTTCCCTTGCACAGTTTCAAGATGACTTAATGTATCCCTTTAAACATGTTGGATTATGTTTTTTCAAATAGGACATACAATTCAGTAATACATTTATGTTCAGTAATAATCTGACTCTCCGCTGGTCATCTTCCTCATACTCTATTCCTTTTGTCCTTTTTTCTGATAGAATGGCTACACCCCTCTCCACATTGCAGCGAAAAAGAACCAGACAGCCATTGCCTCTGCTCTGATGCAGTATGGGGCTGAGACCAACGTGCTCACCAAGCAGGGAGTCAGTCCCCTGCACCTTGCCTCTCAGGAGGGACACAGCGAGATGGCCGCCTTGCTACTGGACAAAGGAGCAGTGGTCAATGCCCCGACTAAGGTCAGCCTGTTAGGGGGGCATGTTAGGCTATTATCAGAGTTACATAATACAGCTAAGATCAGACATAGGTGGAATTGGTTTAAAGGTGCCATTCTCAATTTTTGTTATTATTTAATGCAGTCAAAAATGACTCAGAAATAGCAACAGAAAGTGAAGAATCAGTTTTGGCCTAATAGTGAAAACACCTTAGCTCTGTTTTTGTCAAGGCAGCCAATGAAGTTAGTGTGCAAACCAACTACAGTAGCGTTAGGCTGGCGCTTTTGCAAAACAACTGTTGGCCACGGTTTTGCATATAAATCAAGTATCAATCAATACAAGAGTTTGGCAGGGTTTGAAGACAACTCAAAGCCCTAGAATTCCACTTAGCTACTTTACCATGAAACCAGTTAGTCATTATATCTTGCAAACACAAAAACATTACTTACAATATTTACTTGAAGGCACCCACTTTACCCCTGCCAGTCAAGTTTGTTCCAACCACACAATCATAGTTTCTCATAGGGTTACCATACTGTTCAGTGGTGCTCCTGTTTTGCCTTAGTGTGACTTACATGCGTTCTGATCCTCACTTATGTGCGTCACATAGAGTGGCCTGACATCCCTTCACCTGGCGGCACAGGAGGACAGAGTGAACGTTGCTGAGACGCTGACCAGGAATAACGCCAACCTCGACCATCAGACTAAGGCAAGAGAGGCAGCCCAACAGTCACAAGCATCTGATCCTCACACAAACCTCTCATGCAGATTTGAGCCCATTATTCTTTACTCAAACTTTTTTAGCTTAACCCACTCACTTAAGTAGTGAAACCGTGTGCCATGTGAATTATGTAGGCAGGAAATGCATCCAGAGGAGCAGCAGATTCCAGGATTTACAATATTTGAAGTGTGCAGATGCAAAACCCTCAAGTCCATTTGCGATATATTTACAGAAATATTTGTTTGAACTGGACAATTGCAGTTTGATAGAGATAACTTGGAAATTGTAATTAAAACAGCTTAATGTTTGCATATTTCTGAAAATGAACTTAGAGGGTTTTGCCTCTGAACTCTTTATTTGTTTCCTAGTAAGTCGTAATTTTAGTTGACCTTACAGTAGATGACATTTCTGTCTCTCTCCCACAGCTTGGCTACACCCCACTCATTGTAGCCTGTCACTATGGAAATGTCAAAATGGTCAACTTCCTCTTGCAGCATGGTGCCAGCGTCAATGCCAAAACAAAGGTAGGTCTATCCAAGAGACTGTGTCAGTTATTGTATCACATTGAACATAAAACTAATATCAACAATTATTAAATAATGCATACACGAATTCAACAGTGAATGTAAGTCTGAAAGTCTCTTTTGAGTCACCTGTATTTGGTGTAGTGCCATAAAATATGTCACTGTTGTGTTAAATCAATCAATCACTCAATCAATCAATCCCCATGCTGCTGTTTGTGTTTGCAGAGTGGCTACACCCCTCTTCACCAGGCGGCTCAACAAGGGAACACCCATGTCATCAACGTTCTGCTCCAGCACGGGGCCAAACCCAACGCCACCACTGTGGTAAATATCTCCATTTACACCTAATCAATACATCTATCAGAAATCCATAGAGATATCCCCATTCACGCCAGTCTGGCCACAGCCTAGTCAATATGTCTACTAGAAATCTGTACACATGTCTACGTTTATTCCAGTCTGTAAAGTGGCTACTTAATACATTTATTAGAGATATGCTCATTAGTATTGGTAATGTGGAGTTGTCACTATAGCTTGATGAGGATATTTTTGTCTCTAACTCTTACATAGAATGGAAACACTGCTTTGTCAATCGCTAAACGCCTTGGCTACATCTCAGTGGTGGACACACTGAAAGTAGTCACTGAAGAAATTATCACCACAACTACAGTAAGTCATTGCTTGTCTCATTGAATCGATGATTTTGCGCATAATCACATGATGAGTTGGCTTGCTTACAATATTTTGTTGATATTTGTTGTCTGTTAATGTTCTGTTCACAGACTGTTACCGAGAAACATAAACTGAATGTTCCAGAGACAATGACTGAAGTCTTGGATGTGTCTGATGAGGAGGGTAAGTAACTAACTCCTACTGTATGTCTTACTACATAGCAAACTATTAAAGTTTTTAAGTTACAGTCACACACCTTTGTAATGTAATCACCTGTGAATTTATTATGTGTGTGTGTGTGAGAAGCCCGGTCACGTAGAGGGGGCAGGCAGACAATGGAGAATGTTGTGGTGGATCAGCGGCCATATAGTTTTACATGCATTGGTGTTTAGTAGCTGTGTGTTGTGTAGCCTTGCTACAGATTGAAGAGGACCTTTTTGCTGATGTCTCAGTGGAGTTGGAAGGTATTTGACTGGCAAAATAGAATCTACAGAACTTTCATTACTTTTGGAGGACATCCCAGTGAAATTAGCCTGAATTTTCTGATTGCAAACTGCAGTATCATAAGCAGTGAGTTTGAAACCCTGCAGTTCAGAAGCAGTGGGTTCACACTGTTTTGGGAATCTTAAAGCAGTAATGAGTTCTGTTGATTCTGTTTAAAAGGTGTGCCCTTTGACATGTGTGATTTTAACAAGCGCAGCGTGGGGCCTTAAACATTATCTGTAGGTTTCTAACAGCATGGTTTGTGTGAACTCTTTTTTCCAAGATGTTGTTAATTACAGTAGTATGTGTGGGGAATGTTAATGATTGATATGATGGGTGTGTGTGTGTGTGTGCGCGTGTATGATGCTCATCATAACTTTTAGCACCAATTAGCGCCCAAAACCATTAAAATGTGAAATAATGACCAGCAGTGTGTAACAGCTCCATGCTGCATTTGCTACTTGAACATGAGATTTTAGTCCCCATGTTTGCTGTCCTGTTGATGGTTTCAGTCGGAGCTCAGGGTCAAACTTTGCATTAAAAAAAGAGTGAAATGTTCTACTGCATGGACTGAACTTAGTTCCAGTCAATCAAAAGTAAGGCCTTAATCCAAGACTAATCTTAATTCACGTACAATGGCCCATTAAGTTTTGTGAGAGACTGAGACACTAGGCTACCCTGTGTGCAGGTGAAGATACCATGACGGGAGATGGGGGAGAGTACCTGAGGGCAGAGGACCTGCGAGAACTAGGAGACGACTCCTTACCTGGCCAGTTCATGGATGGGATGACCTATCTGAGTCATAACCTGGACAGGTATGATTGCTGCACTGATCTAATGTCTAACAGCCATCACTTTGCCCAATGTGTTACTTAAACCTATATTACTGGTTTGTGTGTCTGCATCACACAAACCATCACACTGTATCATAACTGGTAATGCTACCAGCCCTAAAACAACTAAAAGACTATGATTCAGAATTACTGCTGTAAATGTACTCATAGCAGTAACGAGTTAAAGAAGGATAAAGCTCAACACTCTGAACAGCATTCTTTTGCTGGTGTTCCATTCCTGGTATTCCTCTCTTGGTATTCCTCTCCGGTATTCCTCTCCTGGTATTCCTATCCGGTATTCCTCTCCTGGTATTCCTCTGCAAGTATTCCTCTCCGGTATTCATATCCTGGTATTCCTCTCCTGGTATTCCTCTGCTGTTGACCTTTTAATATCTTGTTGTGTGTCCATCTTCAATGCAGGGGCCATGGGACTCCAACACACCCATATCATAACAGAGATGGGGTTTTCATTGAGGAAATGCTCACCAGTCACCAGGTACATAGGCATATTGCCACATGTGAGTTTAGGTTGTGTGCACGTTTGGATGAATGTTGACTGAGTTTTATATGTCATGTCATGAAAATGATGTCATGGATGTGTCTGTGTGTGTGTGTGTGTGTGTGTGTGTGTGTGTGTGTGTGTATGTGTTTGTGTACTGTATGTGTGTGTTGTGTGTCAGGTGGCATCACTGTCCAGGGAGCATGAGAAGGAGTCTTATCGTCTGAGCTGGGGTGCTGAACACCTGGATAACGTCTTGCTGACCAACACCTTGCTACACTCTGGGTATGACACACACACACATACACACACACACACACACACACACACTACACCACACCACACACACACACACACACACACACACACACACACACACACACACACACACACACACACACACACACACATATTCATAAATGTTGAATTTCTCTGTTGAGTATTAAGTTGTTGCCAGTTAATAACTACTACAGTTAATAACACAAGTTCACAGTAGTACAAGTCATTTATCATTGTTTATCATTTTGATTTCTGAAGTTCTTTTCATACTTGGGTCTCTTCCTTTCACCCCTGTCCTCCTCTCACTTTCATAACGCTTGTGTGTCGTTTATACACTCTCACCTTTGGGTTGTTTCTTTTTTCCTCCCTCTCCTCCTCCTCCTTTCCTCCTCCTCCTTTCCTCTTCCTCATTTCCTTCCTCTTTCTCCTCCTCCTCCTCCTTCTCCTCTTCCTCATCCTCCTCCTCTTCCTTCTCCTCCTGCTCCTCCTCCTCCTTCTCCTCCTCCTCTTCTCTTTCCCCCTCTCTATGCTTTTTGTAATTCTGCTTCTAGCCGGTCATCACCGTTCCTTGACCATGACAACAGCAGGTGATCTTCTGGCCCCTGGAGACTCTCTTTCTCTCTCTGTCTTTCTCTTTCTCTCTCACTCTCTCTCCCTCTCTATCACATTCTTTCTTCTTTGTTTATTTATTGTCCTTTCCCCCTTTTCACCTCTGTCTGACTGTTTCTACTTTCCTGACTTTGCATGGCTTGTTTCTACTTCCAAAGACTCTTTGCTTTAATGTTATCCCATCCAAGGTATATAACACGCTTAAAACTCTTTGGTATTGGCATGGATCAGTGTGCATGCTTTTTATCTGTATGCGTGCTTCCAGTATAGTATACACTTCACAGTCATATGCTGTTTGATACACAGTAATATGCTGTTTAATATGCTTAATCATACATGATCCACTTGACCTCTGCGGCATTAAAGATGTCAGTGTGCTGTGGCAGAGCATGTAGATCACATGATCTCTTCCTACTGTGGCATGCAGAACGGTGCCCACTAAACCTAGACCGTCATACACACAGCAGTGTCTCTGACACATAGCAGCTGCATGCTAGAACAGTACAGTCTAACTGGGGATTGATTGTATACCTAACGGCAAGGGAAAGAGAAGGCCTACCATATAGTATTGTCCTTGTGCCCGCGACAACCCAACTTGTGAAAACCCTGTGTGAGTGGTGAAATTCTGTGCAGCACATGTGCAGTCTGACCCCTGTGGTTGCAGTATGTGTGTTATATCTGACCTCTGTGGTTTTGTGTGTAATATGTCTGAGGGAAAAGATAGGTGCGTGGTATGGTTTATCTCAGTCACTTTGGTTTTCAAGTAATCTTAATCTGGGGACCTACCTGTAAGGTTCAATGTTTACCGATTATCAAATTCGATCAGTCCGGTTTGAATGACAAGAGATATAGTTAACTCCATAGAGGCTTTGTGGGGTAAGACAACTGCACAATTGTCATTTTGCATGAGTTTGCAATACCATTTGCAAAATGTTAAAAAGAATGATGCATATTTATGGTGTGTGCAAGTGATAAGAGGATGTAAGGATTGAACTGTCACGAGAAATGTCATTCTGATCTGAGAAGTTTACAAAGCCACTGAGACAAACTAAGCGATGCAGTAACTGAAGGAGAATAAGAATACTGTTTTTGTTACAGCCTTTGTCTCTCTCTCTCCCTCTGTTTATGGCTATTTCTCTCTCTCTCTCTCTCTCTCTCTCTCTCTCTCTCTGTGTATGTGTGTGTCTGTCTCTGTCTGTCTGTCTCTCTCCCTGTGTCTGCTATCTCTTCCATTTATATACCTCTCCTTATAGCTTCCTGGTCAGTTTCATGGTCGATGCCAGGGGTGGGACTATGCGTGGCTGTCGCCATAACGGCCTGCGCATCATCATTCCGCCGCAGAAGTGCTCAGCCCCCACCCGCGTCACCTGCCGTCTGGTCAAGAGGCATCGTCTGGCCTCCATGCCACCCATGGTGGAGGGTGAGGGCCTAGCCGGCAGGATCATTGAGGTCGGCCCCACCGGAGCCCAGTTCCTTGGGTAAGACACAAGGCTCTGAGGATGGGTACACTAGAGAGTGTGTGTTAAAGAAAGATGTTACATGATTTGAAGGGACGTTACATGATTTGTAAATGTATAAAAAAACGAACAAACTAAATCTTTAGAGCTTGGTTTTGTTTAGTCTCTGAATATTATTTAACATCTGTCCACTCAATCAGGAAGTTTACTAAAAGATTTGTCTTATCTATGTGAATGTGTTTTAGGGTAACAGTACTTTGGTACAGAGTTTAGAGACTAGATAAATAAAGAAAGAAAAATGAATCAATTAGAAATTAATTCATTGCTTACAGGATATGGTAGGGCAGTATTAACAGGTGGGAAGCACACAAAGCCTCTGTGTGGTCTGTGTGTTAGTTTGATGAGCATGAACATCATGCTGTCCTCTCTCTACCATGCTGCTCTGGGATCAGTAAACTCCACCTCCCCACTGCCCCTCCCCCTCTCAATGAGGGAGAGAGTCTGGTCAGTCGCATTCTTCAGTTGGGCCCACCTGGGACTAAATTCCTCGGGTAGGAACCATTTTTCCAGACGTCTGCTGCCTCTAGGTCTCCGTTCCACTCCACCTCTCCCCTCACAACCTTACTCCTGTCCTGGGTGCTGCCCTTTTATAGAGCTGTTCCCTCCTTGATCCATCTGTCTCAATTTGATTTGACCTTTGTCCCATCTGTAAATCTGCACAGTTATTTTTTGGGCATTTTTTGGCACATTGTGTCAGTGTTTGATTTTGTTGATTTTTGATTTTGTTTAAAGTTGTATTACTATTATTTAGATCTCTCCGTCAAGTTAGTTCAATTTTGAAATGAAATATGGTTGCGCATGTGAATGTAGACTCCTTTAAGTTTGCATGACCAAGTGTACTACTGTATGTTGTCTCTACCATTCTTCAAGTTAAACAGTACAGGCTGACAGCAGTATGCTGAAAAGCTGTGATGACTCCACTCACAGTTTAATCTGTGCATATCCACCCTTTACTGAGTCTGTGCTCTCTGTTGCCGCCCCGGCCCAGGCCAGTGATAGTGGAGATCCCCCACTTTGCAGCGCTGCGGGGTGATGAGCGGGAGCTGGTGATCCTGCGCAGCGAGACTGGAGAGAGCTGGAGAGAGCACCACTGTGAGCACACCGAGGAGGAACTCAACCAGATCCTCAACGGCATGGACGAGGGTGAGGCACAGAGACACAGATGCATTCACACTGCCATTGGTCTGGTCAAGCACTGGATCATTTGTTCACAGGTACTGTACCGGGAGTTTAACAGAAAGCACTGTACATTGCCATCTGTGGCGCTATCCTGGATCATGACACATGACACAGCTTATAGCAGAGAGGGTAAAAAAAGAGCGAGAGACGCAAACGTTCATTAAGTTCCATGTTCTATTTTCGCAAGGGGGAGGGGGGAAAATCCCCCTTTATGTAGACCAGAATCGAGCCCTTATTCACTGATACAAAAGATCACTGAAAAGTTTATATTGTAACATATCCACATACGCAAACCGGAACTATACACGTTCGCTCCCACTATAATATATTATGTTGCTCTATCTTGGTCAGTATTCAATGATCTCTGCTTATAGCACAGACTGTTCTTAGCACAGGTTTATCAGTGAAATAAATGTGTGATAAGTGTGAAGGAAATTGAGTTAGCTGGACTTTTTTGTAATTGTGCTGTGTGTCACCTTATGGCTCAATTGGCTGTTCTTGTCCTTTAAGATGATCATAGAAAGTCCCCTCAGTAACTGTATTTACCTTCTCTGGTAAGCCGTTGCATTGGTGTGATTTTGGAATTTCCTGTTTAATGCAACAGAGCTGGACTCTCCTGAGGAGCTGGAGAAGAAAAGGATTTGTCGCATCATCACACGAGATTTCCCTCAGTATTTTGCAGTCGTCTCCCGCATCAAGCAGGACAGTCACCTGATTGGCCCAGAGGGAGGGGTGCTCAGTAGCACCTTAGTACCTCAGGTCCAGGCCGTGTTCCCTGAGGGCGCCTTGACCAAACGGATTCGTGTCGGTCTCCAGGTACTTTTGAACATTTCCAGAACATACGATCCAACATACAATAGAAGCCAGTTAAGGTAACCCTGATTGTTATAATTTTGTATATATAATAACTATAATTATTATAATACGACAAACAAACAAGAGTTTGGGATGTGTCTTGACCAAATTTTGTAGAGGGTGTAAAGAATTACGTGAAATGTTGGTGGAATAGCCATAGGTACCTTTAATATTTTTATATCACACAAAAGGTTGAGAACATTTTCTTATTGCATTCGTATAGGCCCAACCAGTTCATTCGGACTTAGTGAGAAGGATTCTGGGTAACAAAGCAACATTCAGCCCCATTGTAACCTTGGAGCCAAGGAGGAGGAAGTTCCACAAACCGATCACTATGACAATCCCAATTCCAAAGAGCTCAACCGGTGATGGAACAAACTGTGTATATGGGGGAGACACGCCAACCCTGAGGCTTTTGTGTAGCATCACAGGCAAGTTAAATATTGCCCAATAAACCACACAAAATATATGCAAAATCCAGTGGTGTTTTAAGTAATTACTTTAAATAAAATTTGAAAGGAATTAATGAATTTAAGTAATTATTGCAGGTGGCACCACTCCAGCCCAGTGGGAAGACATCACAGGCTCCACCCCTCTAACCTTTGTCAACCAGTGTGTCTCATTCACCACTAATGTGTCTGCAAGGTAAGCATTAGGACATGGACTTGGCTGGTGAGAAAATGTAATGCATACTGTATACAATTCATCATTTATATATATATATATATATATATATATATATACACACACACATACATATTAAGGTATGGTGATCGTCATCGTTATCTGACCTTGCCTTGCTCTCCTGTCTTAAAGATTCTGGCTGATTGACTGCCGGCAGATCCAGGAGTCAGTGAACTTCTCTACTCAGGTCTACCGTGAAATGATATGTGTGCCATACATGGCAAAGTTTGTCATCTTTGCCAAGACACTGGACCCCATCGAGGCTCGGCTGCGTTGCTTCTGCATGACAGATGACAAAATGGACAAGACACTGGAGCAGCAAGAGAACTTTACCGAGGTGGCGCGGAGTCGAGATGTAGAGGTACTTGACTTAACTGTAAACCTACTGTAAGCACAGGGCCCAGTGCAGAATCATGATGCCTAGAAAAGCATAGGAAGAAACATATGGACTGCCCTGAGGCCCTATCACTGTATAGTTATTGTTTGTTGGTTTTTGTTTATTTTGAGCCTTATTAGTCTCAACAAAGTGGTTTCTAGTCTCCATGGGGTCGACAGTGGAAATTACACTTGAGTGAAAGCTGCCAATGCAGTAAGGTTACAGATCATATATTCACAGTGTGTTGGGTTTGGATGTGGTTCACTTTCCTGTCCAATGTCTGATTGATTTTTACGATTCTCAGGTTTTGGAGGGTAAACCCATCTTTGCTGACTGTTTTGGAAACCTTGTGCCTCTTACCAAGAGTGGTCAGCATCATGTCTTCAGCTTCTTTGCCTTCAAAGAGAACCGCCTGGCACTGTTTGTCAAAGTGAGAATGACTATCATCCTTTCACTGGTTTTCAAAAATTGCTGCTTCCACTATTCCAGTATTAGTACTGCTTCTATGGAAATGCCAGCACCTCAACACCATATTACCTTGATTTATCAACAGATTCGAGATAGCGCTCAAGAACCTTGTGGAAGATTGTCTTTTACAAAGGAGCCTCGCACATATAGAAGTCTTACACACAATGCCATCTGTAACCTGAACATCACTTTGCCCACATATTCAAAAGTAAGACTTGTCATTGGTTGTACAATATCATATGAAGAATTAAGTCGGCTGGTTCATGTCCTACACTAAAAAAAATCTATTCTGCTCTGACTAGGACTCTGACTCTGACCAGGATGCAGATGAGGAGGTATCTTTTATTTTTCTTTTAAAATATT
>JAVQKI010455778.1:0-13665 GCA_036025975.1 Nematalosa erebi | reverse complement strand
CCTACTTGTCTTCCGTCACGCTGCTCATGCTGTGCTGCCACTTCTCCCTCTTGGGGATCTGGATTTTGGAGTAGTCTGGAGCTCCCAGGCCAAAGTAGGGATTGATGATGACTTTATCCACCTGCCAAGTCACACACACAAGTCACTATCCAATAGCTACTGAGGGACAAACCCAAAGGCAAAGAATGTTGGGCATCAAACACAGAGTCATCGATGGCAAAAAGAACATCATTTGAAAGACATGAATACAGGAAGAGAGGAAAGGGGGGTAATAAAGAGAGAGAGGGAGAGAATTAAACAAAGAGAGAGAGATGGAGGGTAAGAGGGTTAGAGGGTTAGAAGGAGAGACTGAAAGGGTGAGAATGAGATTGAGAGAGAGAGAGGGGGGTGGGAGGGAAAGATAGAGCGTGTGCCAGAGAGAGAGAAAGAGTGTGAGTGAGTGAGCGAGTGAGTGAGTGAGTGAGAGAAAGAGAGAGCGAAAGACAGAGAGGTGACAAACAGAGGGATAGAGAGAGTAGGTGTAAAGGACGGGGCCTGTTATCTCCTCACCCTGTTGGTGTACTGCAGGTCGGAGCCGTACAGGGGGTTGAACACGCACATGTCGGCCTTCTCCAGCGACATCATCTTGCTCTTGATCTCCAGCGCCGTGTAGCCCATGTGCAACGGGCCGTCGCTCTGCCAGCTCTCGGGCGCGTAAGCCGGGTTGCTCACGTTGGTCTTGATGCGGTCCAGCGGCGCCGGTCGGAAGAGCGCCGGGATGGCGTGTGGCACCGTGTGCTGCTCCGCCAACCATCTGCAGCACGCAAAGAGACAAGGAGGTGAGAAGAGACAAAAAAAAAGGGGAAGAAGTGAGTGGAAAAAAAAAATAAGCGGTGAAAGAGGAAGAGGACAAAATGACAGGAAGAGGAAAGAGCAAGCTGCTATTGGCTCATAGGAAAAGGCTCTGGCAAAGCAACTAGACAGCTCAAAAAACAAAGTGTTGAAATAAATAGCCATTGACACAGCTGAACCTGGATGCTTCCTTTCAGTAATTTTGAAGTAGCAAAAAAATGTGTTAACAACTTAAGAACTTTGTAGATGAAATTGGTAGCCGGAATCATTTTACGATTCTACGTATGTCTTTTTTTAGATAACTCAAAATACATCACTGAGAAACAAAATGTTCGGTGGTTAGATATTAGCTTCAGTAGCTGACGTCAGGTAGGCACATTTTTGTCATCTGGACACAGTCCTAAAAGAACCACATGCCTGCAATCATGAAGTAGTTATTCACCATCTGGCAAAAGATGCAGATAATCTAAGGCCTACATCATATACATTCATCTGAAGCAAACCTGTATTTTAATGGTATGTGTGTGCGTGTGTGTGTGTGTGAGTGTATGAGCTCTGATGAAAAAGCACACAGAGGAAACTTACTTGTCGAGTGCCAGAAGCATCTTGGAGGTGATGGATGAGAAGTGGGTGCTTGTCTCGCTGCACACCCTCATGATGTCCTGCAGGCAGTAGAAATTAGGACTGCCGGGGTGGTAGGTGGGTTTGCTATTGTCTGTGGTTGAGAATTGGGGAGAGAACAGGCCTGAGGTTGTGGCAGTTATTGCATTTCCTGTTTACTACTAGCAATGTTTGTGCCTACTTCATATGTGGCTGGTGCACAAATGTAGCCTAAATGTTCCCTTGAAATCCATTAAATGTATCTAAATTAAATTGTGAATGCCTTCGAGATTTTAAGTGATTCTTGCGACCGAGACTTTACTGTTGCATCAAGTGTCTCTGAGGTATTAAAGACAATAACGATACAACGATATCAGATTTCATGTAAGCAACAGCATCGACAGTACAATTCAATACTAATTATAAGAACGCAATTAATGCACTTCCAACCTTTCACGTTGATTGGCACAATAAACAGAGAAGCCTCTTTTCCTTCTCTGTCCCCATCCAGTAGGAACTTCTTCATGTGCACCACACGTTTGCCTGTGGGGAGAACCTCTTTAGGATTCATGTCTCAGATTCATCTAGTTGCTTGTAATGGGACATATCCACAGAGAATTCAAATTCACATGTGATCTCTATGCATACAGAATGATACCCCCCATTCCAGCTGCAGAGTTTTTTTTTTTGTTGTTGTTGTTATTAAGTATGATACTAAAGTGATTACCGATCAATCCCTGGTTATTGGAGATTGGTTTTGTGGTTTCATCAACATAATCCAGGATGGATTTGGCTTTGTCTCCATTAGATTGAATCTTAGTTCCAAGGAGAATCTTTTTCTTCTTCTTCTCTTTCCCTTCCAAAGGAACCTCAATTAAAAGGATCTACGTGAGATAAAGAAATGTACAGGTCAGTGAAACAGGTTAAGACATATGCGACCTGGAAATTTCGCAGCTTTAAAGCCACTTTGAAAAGAACTTTGTTCTTTTAATAAAAATTGTTTTAAAAAAAGCCAACCCTTTGGGTGACATTTTCTGTTGTTATTACTTAATATGCCCACAGATGTAAGAGAATCATAGATCATACTACTGTACCTCATAAGCCTTAGCACGATATTCTTTGGAGGTCAGGCTCACAGTGTTTTTCGGACGAATTACTGCAACAAACACATCTTCCAGCTCCTGGTTTCCCATTTTGTTGCTGTTCTTTGAAGCCAGATGGAGACGTTCCTTGCTGTGGCCTCATGCCTGAATTAGTAAATAATTATACTACTAATAATAATGCTACTATTACTACTACTAATAATAATATTTTTGCTCATTACATTTCGTGAGACTTTAACATACTTTAACAGGCTAATGTTTCAACACCAAATACACTCCACAAGTTGCCATGAGCTGTGATGCGTTTCGCGTGGTGCGCATCAACTGATTAAGTATTTCAAAAAGTCACTGAAATCATGACACATACATCATATACAAAAAACTGCGTCGCATTTTATAACATTGCTAACTTGTTATTGGCGAGATTAAATGTAGGCGTTGAAGTCACACCCCGGAAATAATTCAGACAGTGCGTCTATTTGGAGAAACTTGTTGAATCAAAATGACAGCAATGTAAATAATAAACACCAGCGTATCATTAATATATTGGAACATTCTCACGAAGTATAGCGTAGAGAATTAAGTTAGAAACAATACTGATTCAATATTGATAGTATTTCTCATTGTGTCCAGAAATGGACGCAAACTTAAGAGCTAGCAAACTATGTCCACCAGTAAAGAGCTGGCTAGCACAAAGCTAACTTTGTGGTCATAAAAACATATTTACAACTTACCTAAAAAGTCACTTTGTTGTCATAATTTCAGTTGAGCTACATACTTCCTCGACCATCCTGTTTCCTTATGCTTCCAAAGAGATGAACACTTTCCCATCAACTTCTTTGAAGGCCCATATTAATTGGTTAAGATAGCTTACTGTAACTTCAGGCAAACCTCTAGCTAGCTTGCTATTTTAGCTACTTCTGTGGCAGTTTTGTTGGTTCACTATACGAGTTCCGGGTTACGACAGTAACATTTCTTCTAAAATTCGGTTATGATGATACCGAGAAATTTATTTTACTCGAATTACAATGCAGACCGACACCTCGCGGGTAAAATATATAATAACGGCACGAACATGTAAAGTTACCCTAGTATCTGTCATTTGATAATCCAGCGTCAATAGAGCTGTTTCCGGTCAAAAGTTGTGAAAATACATTTTGTCAAAATAAGAGTCACCGTCAACACCAGATAAACATTTTGTATTCCTGAGAAATCTTACCGCAAGCATATTAAAATGTTAATTCAATTCACTTCATATATGACGATTGTACAGTGTTGTCAAAAGATCAACATGTCCTCAGATTACTTTTGGGCAACTAGAGCAACCAAAGTCCTTCTAGGGCGCAGCGTAGAAGCAACAAACCAAACATGGTTTGGTGTCATTTAATTGCAAGGGCACACATTCTAATTGATAATTTCTAAATTCTAATTTCTGGAAAATTGGAACTTGGATTGTGGATTATTACATTCATTCTCAAACAGGATATGGTCCTTTTTTTTGTCCAAGCCAATAGTCAGAAAACCAATCAAATGAGAGTTGCTAGCTGGGGAATTCTTTACGCACACCTACCCACCCCTTGCTCGCACGATCTGACAACAGTGTTCCTCCACTGTCAGTACTCATCAGACGCAGTACTTCATGCCACTTGGCACTTCGTTTCAAGGCCAATAAACCATGATGTTATGAGGGTCTGAAATGTCAGGCTTTTGCATGTCGCGCTGTTGAAAGATTTCTTTGATGCGTCCATTCGGCGTCCAAGCAAATCGATGATGGGGTACGTATTGCTGCCTGTTCTTAGCTAGATTGCTGAATCTTGTGCTCGCTTAGTAAACAGACGGTGACATAGCCAGCTAGATTGCTTGTCTCAGTTTATATAACTGCAGTACATTCAAGTGACAGTGACGTTCGTGTATATGTTATTAATAAAAACGCTAATGTGGCATATACCGTTCATGTATTTTGTGTGTTTGCAATGGCTTACAGTCTGGCTTCGTGTGACGATGTAATATTAGCTGACATTATTCGGCGCTTGTCCTCCTTAGTAGATTGCACGTATACAATCATCTTCATAACTAGCTATACATATATACTTGGATCACAATGATTTATCAGATAACATTAGGGCGATCTGCTGACACAAAACCTGTCAATCAGTTCTGTCAATCAGCTTGCTACCCGGACTGGTAATCTTGCTGCTTGTCTACAAAGGCTTGGCTATGTTTTACTCTGGATGTGCATCCTGTCGCTCTGTTAGCTACTTACATGAACTTGGAAAACAGTCTGTTGTAGTTTCTTGCCATGGCATCTTTCATGAAACTGATAAAAACAAATGCTTGGTGATTTAAAGTTGGCCTTTACTTTACGTGATGGTTGCACAAGTAGTAATAAGAGTTAGCAGGTAACGGGGTAGCTATGAGAAGAAAAAAACTTGAGCGCACTACGTTAATGTAGGCTAGCTATCGCTAGTAACATTGCATTTCAGTGAATAATTTTTCCGCTATTCTTCCATTCTACGGAGGCAATTGAATGTTAGTTCTGATTTCTACAATTTGATTAATTTTACGGAAGTTTAAATTATACAGGAGCTAGTGAACTGAGCGACAAGTGTTTTCCTCTAGGTTGGTTTGCCATGATGTTCATAGCTAACTGTGAGCTAGCTGCCGAGTTTAGCCAGCGTAGCTTGTTTCAGGAGTCAGGGATTCGAACAAAGAAAACAAAATGACGATCAGTAGAACTGACTTCCTCTTCCACCAAACTAAAATATACACAGAAAGGCGCAATGTCCTGCTTATTTTACATCTGTACCTTAAAGTTAACTTGTTTCTTTTTGTTCCATTGAGCACCGACTAGGCCAGTCTCATGTGAAATCTGTTTTGGTACAAAGGATTTTGCTTGAGTCAGGCACTAACAAGGGAAAGTAGTCTGGCATATTTACGCAGATGCAAGTTGTTGTCAGGCCTGCTCAACCGAGCAGGGAAGTACTCTGTCTTCGTGCCATATATATCACAACACAGTATTCTGTTTTTACCGTGACACAGTAAATGAGCGCACTTTCCATAACTTCATGGCATGCTCCAGCTACAGAAGATTATAAATACCATTTAACCGACCTCCGTGATACTACCTAGTTATACTTAACGTCATATATTTAATCCAACCTCAGTTTTGACCTAATTTACTGAGTAGTTTATCTCATTACATTTTACAGCTTCCTCAGAACAAGCAGATCTCATGACAAGGTTGCCTGACCAAATCTGACCATTGCATCAAATTGATTTTCTGTCTCTGTTGAGTCTGAAGAGGCCATAGACCTGTCTTGCATTTCACACATACATAGGTCAGGTAAATGTGAGCATATAAATTAGCTCAATTGATGGCACACAGTAGCCTAAGACAGCTGACAAGCTCTGAGTTACTGGGGAAAGACTCAGCCTTTTGTGGATAGACTGCACTGACTTCATCCTCCAGTTAACTTTTCGTCATGACAGTAGGCCCCTTGTCCAACAGGGGCAGAAAGCAGCCATTGTGTTAAATGTATATATGAAAATTCTGATCTCACTTCAATGCAAATGGTGTTTGGCAGTTCATGTGAGTTATGGATGAACAGTGGTTATGGATGTTGCTTTGGTGAGTTGCGGGGCTTTTTGTGTTGAAACAACTGTTGCCAGGTGCTCAATCATCTCTGCTTTGCATGCTGCCACATTCTCTGGTAATTTGAGATTGAGGCTAAAAAAAGTTGCTGGGAAAATGGTGCCAGTTGCAGGAGGCCTAATTGTTTTTCCTTTGTTGTTTGTAATCAAAGCCCACATTCAGCACTGCCTAATTTCTGGTGAAAGATTGTTTATGAGAATGCCCATGTATGCCCTCAGGCCACTTGAATGAGTGACAGCTAGGTGAAGAGCATCATGGGGGGCAGGGTTGCAGGCGCCTCCATGAAAGGATGTGTGGGACAGACTGTGTGACCCAAAAACGTACAGACCCCCCCTAGCCCCCACCCCACACCACCCCTCCCAAAATGCACCTGCTCTAGACTAGGGCTGTTCCTCTCAGTCAGCCCCGCTTTTAAGTAGATTTATTGGAGCATAAAATGGCTCTGTCTCTGAAGTGTTGTTTTGTTGTGTGTATTATTATTCTATCCATCAGAGCCCCAGTGGCCTTACTGGCCCATGTGGAAGTCTTGCATCAAAAGAAAGGCACGTTTCTGTGAAATGTTTTAGGTGTAGCTTAGCCCCTGTGCTGAGTTTCTTGGTGCCAAGTGTTCAATTACCGGATGAACTGTACCTGGAATGGAATTTCCCCTGGCTCTTGTTTGTTTGTTTATTCATCCATTCATCCATGACTATCAAATTACTGTTAAGAATATTTGTGGGAATGTATTGGATAGAGAGCGAGAGAGCGAGATCTTTTTGCAAAGCACTACATTTTGACTTATGCCTTTTCCAAAGACGAATCATAAATCAGCATCGGATTTGACCAGATGTCTGCCGACAGTATATCTTGGCCCCCTTGGCATGAAATCAGAGGTTGCCATTGGATCTCTCTGATGGTAATTAGACTGTTAGTCTGAGTGCAGACTTCTGGCAGAGCACAGGTCCTCTGGCGGAGGAGGGCTGAGTGGACTTACATCATCATCATTATTGACTCTGTTCCTTCCTCCGACTTGCCGAATGGAACGGTCAGATTTAGAGTGATAATGGGAAGAAAAAGGAAGAAGGGGGAGAAAAAAAAAAAGAAGGATGATGATGTCTGGCTAGCCCTGGCCTGTTGTCCACACTGTCTTGAGAGAAATGGCTAATGCATTGGTTATAATGCATTTACAAGAGGGAGATTTGTCCAAATTGTTTAACTCAGATTGAGTATACTCACAGTGTCTCTTTATTTAGGCTGCCTCTGTAAGCACAGCTATTCATTCTTATTAGTATTATTGAGTTTGAGCCAGTGTCATTATCTGAAGGGGTTGTTATCATCTGCAGTACATTTAGATTGCTGTCGTCTGCTGGTTTTGCCAGGTCAGTGAGGCTGTCGGTACACTAAACACAGTTAATTACACTCTGAACTCTAAATGATTTAGTAGTACTGTACACTCCCATGGAATGACACCCATATTTATAGAGCTCGGAAGTCTGAGTCTATATTATAAGCTTTATTGTGATGCTGCTTGTGGTGTTCATAGTCATACCAGCAGTTGTGGTTGAGTGGGTAAAAGAAATAGAACACAGAAAACAGTGTGACCTCGTTTGAAGTATTTGGCCACGTATGCTAACTGCGTCTGTCTGTCTCTCTGTCTGTCTGTCTGTCTGTGCAGGACCTGCAGTGGGCTGTTGACCCTGGTGGAGGGCAGGTGAGTGCAACTCGGCAGCGAGTGGCTCGGGGCTTGTCGAGAGTGAGCAAGCAAGAGGAGGGAGAACGAGAGGGCAGCGAGTGCGAGTGTGTGTGCGTGTGTGTGTGCGAGAGCGTGCGTGCGTCAGGGGCGTGAGCGAGACAAAGGGCGTGCAAGATGGGGAACACGGCCACCAAGTTCCGCAAGGCACTGATGAGCGGCGACGAGGGCCTGGCGTGGCAGCTGTACGAGAGCAACCCGCAGTTCAAGGAGTCTCTGGACCCCAACGCGTCTTACGGCGAGCCCTACCAGCACAACACGCCGCTGCACTACGCCTCTCGGCACGCCATGACACGCCTCATCAGGTAAGACCCCCTCTGGGCAGTGACAGCTTTTTACTTTTAGTTTCCTCAGATGACTGATTTTGTCTGGTTAGCTCAGCTTTTCAGGGCTGAGTTTCTAGACAGTGTCGTTGCTAACTTCCATTGCTGTCTTGGTGGTTAAACCATTTCACCCCATGGCGGTTCCACCAAAATTGGGAAACTTACCCCAGGTCCATCAAAACCGATGACCATTTCATGCATGCGCACACACTCTCACTCACACACACACACATATACAAGCGGGCATTCAGTGCATAGTTCAGCTGTGTAAATTGTGTGTAAATGGTTTCTGTAAATCAGATTTTGCTTGTTTACAGTGTGCAGGCCATCTTCAGTCACTTAAATTGCTTACAGAAACTCACTCGGCTGTCGGTGCAGATAAAAACTACCCCCCGTTTGAACTAAAGAACGTTTGATTTGTCGTCACCGAACGCCGGGATGACAGCTAAATGTATACCGCTGTGTTGGCTTCACCCGAGGGGCTTTTTCAAGCCGAAGGCTGCAAGGAGTTCTCACAGTCAGTTCTTTGTGTGAAGTTAATCACATTACTGTAATTTATCATATTTTCTTACTTAATGGTCATCGCAGCGCTTGCCAAAGGCATTTGGACAGGAAAGCCTCAAAGCCTCTCTTATGAAAGCCTACTTTTAACGACGGAGGGTGTGAGACCAGGGAAGCTGACGAGAGCACTAGGTAGATAGGCTCTATGGTGTGTCAGCATATGGAGTGTAGTAGTGTCCGCTATGCGTGTTGCTAAGGCCAAATTGCTTTAAGTAGCTGTGAGGCTCTTTGCCCTTTAAAGAGTAGGGGGGGGGGGGCAGAATGACCCACATTCATGTTTTTCATGTATGCAGCTCATATTGAGGTGTAGCGCAGCCACGAGGAAGTAATCCGGCTTGTGAGTTAATGTTTAACTGGCTGGACGGGCCTTCAGTTCAGTGTGAGGTGACCCTGAAGGAGCAAAACAGGCAGAGTCCGGGCCGGTCAGACCACTAAAGTAGCACACACAGAGTTTCTCTCTCTCGCTCTCTCTCTCTCTCTCTCTCTCTCTCTCTGTCCCCTCCTCTCTCTTTCTCTAATTCGCCATCTCTGTCCCTCTCTCTTTCTCTGTTGCTGTCTCTGTCTCTCTGTCTCTGTGTGAATGTCGAATGCCCACAAATGGCATTTTCCTCTCAGTGCTCTGATTCTAAAGCAGGTATGCCTGGAATGGTACATGCTCTTCTGACATGCTCAAACAGGGGCCCAGCTCATGACAACAGAAGTGTGTGTGTGTGTGTGTATAGAGAGAGAGAGAGAGAGAGAGAGAGTACTACAGAAAATGAAAGTGAGCTTGTTTTTAGGACAGGAAATGCAATGATTTAATAGAGAGAGAGAGAAAGAGAGAGGGAGAGAATGAGAAGAAAAGGAGCACCAGAAAGAGGGAGTCTCTCTTGACTTTGGCTCCGGCGTCTCTGAGCAATTACCCCCACGGACAGCTGGACCCCCCTCCTGACTCATTGTTCCTCCTCTCTTCCCCATCTTCACTTAATAATAGTGCCCTAAACGAGAGGGTAGGGGGCATAATTACCAAGCCTGGCCACTGCCATCCATTACACTAACAGCTCAAGGGGTGTGTGTTTGTGAGTTTGTGTGTTTGTGTGTGTGTGTGTGTGTGTGTGTGTGTGTGCGTGTGTGTGTGTGTCTGCGTGCGTGCGCGCGCGCGTGTGTGTGTGTGTGTGTGTGTGTGTGTCTGTGTGTAGAGCTGTATTGAACATTACTGTTCTCTGGTTTATATCGCTGCTATCAGTCTGGAAAACAGACCACGGGGGAGATGAGAGAGAGCAAGAGAAAGAAAAGAGAGGGAGAGAGTGGGACTGGCCCATGGAGGGGAATTTTATAAATATCTTTCTGCAGAAGGCTTAAAAGCTTTCTGAGAATGGACGTAGTGTGTCCGTTTGGAGATTGCGGTGGGTGTTTTGGTTGTTGATGGTTATGAGGTGCACAGTGTTTTTCTATCTAGGAGGGAAGTTATTTCAAGACAGACGAACGTTGCTTTTTTTGTACAACCTGTTCGTCAGGATTCACTGGAAAGCAAGGAGGGCCTCTCTCTCTTTCTATGTATGGGTGTGTGTGTGTATGGGTGTGTGTGGGTGTGTGTGTATGGGAGTGTGTTTGTGCGTGCGCACGTGTTTGTGTGTGTCAGTGTCAGTGTATTGCTGACAGCGCTCAGTGGAATTATCGAGCTGGTTAGTGTTACGTTAACCAATAGGCTTCCAGTCGGCTCCATTCGCACCTGCTTCTGCTGCCTCTCCGTTCGACTTTTCCTGGAACAAAATCGCTGAGTCACTCTCCTAGTATCCCCATTCAGGCTGGCAGCAGCATCCAATAGGAAAACCTTTATTGCTGAGGCATGGAATTAAAAAAAAAAAAAGCAGACACTCCTTTCAAGTCTCATCAAGGGTGTCAGCTAAAGCCCCGTCGCCCTCTTTTTATTCCTCGTCGTGCTTCAGTGTGCCGCCTAACCAAAAATGACATTTTGGCCACGGCCATTTCAGCTGTCTCCCAATACCTCTTACTCTTTTACACTCTTTCACGGCTGAGCCCCGGCGCATCGAGGCTGTGCATAGAGGGGGTGGTGGTGGGGGGGGGGGGGGTGGGCAGTGGAGGTGCATTGGTCGGGGTGCTAATGCCGATACGCTGTCTCCCTAATGCACCGCCGCACATAATGAAATATTGAGATAAGGGCCACGGCTCCTGGTTCTGAAAATATCCCTGAGATTTCCCAGCAGCCGAGGGGAGCTGGGGGGGTGGTGGTGGTGGTGGGTGGGGTGGGTGGAGTGGGGTTAACCCTTCAAGTGCTGGTGACATCTGCCAAGTGTGACTCAGCGGAACTGCGGTCAGGGAGGATCATTTGCATTGTTTTTCTTTTCCTTTTTGCGCCTCATGCCTGTGGTCAGCACAACCGTCAGTTTGTGTACTTTAGCATTACAGATTGTTAATTATCCTTGACTTGCGGGAACTCGGCCTCAGACACATATCGCTTTGAAATGCACTCTAGACATTGTGGGCAGACCTCATCCTAAAGTGAATGAGACTGGCTCCTTTAATTGCATCACGGCATTTTGTTCGCAGAATCCAATCTATTTTATTTGCCTGCCGGCATCTCTCTGCTGGTATTGTGAACACGAACATGCTTGTTTGTTCTTTGTTCCAACTTAATAACATCTCTGTCCCTCCTCTATCCTTCCTTCCTTCCTTCCTTCCTTCCTTCTTTTGCTCCTCCACCCTCCTTTTTCTTCCCTCCATCTCCGGCGCAGGTCTTTTCTGTTCTCCAAGGACGGCAACCCCAACAAGCGCAACGTGCACAACGAGACGTCGCTCCACCTGCTGTGCATGGGTCCCCAGATCCTGCTGGCCGAAGGGGCCCTGCAGCCGCGGCTCCTGCGGCCGCTCCAGGACGAGCAGCGGCGCGCCGAGTGCCTGCAGATGGCGCTCAAGTGGACCGGCGCCAAGCTGGCCGCCGGCGAGTACGAGCGGGCCGACGTCAACGCCGCCGACAACCGCAAGAGCACGTGCCTGCACTACGCCGCCGCCGGGGGCATGAAGACCTGCGTGGAGGTGAGGAGAATGGGGCAGGGTCAAAGGTCAAGGCTGTGTGTGAAAATATCGTTTAAGCACCTATGTGTAAGTTGCCTGTTTGTTTGTTTGTTTGGTTTGTTCAGTTTTCAAGAGATTTTTTTGTATGCACATTTGTCAGGTGACATTTCTTATAAAGGGCTACTGTTGAGTGGGACACTTTCATAAAAAAGTGAGGATAGGTTTTTGCTCATTAGGACCTGTTTGAGACTTTCAGATTCAGATTTGTTCCCTGTTAAAATAAGGTGGGCAGACTTTGCATGTTGTAGGTGCGAAGGAAACGTCCAGCTAAGCGTCTCTGCTGCAGCCAAGGAGGCGTGTGTTAGAATCACACTCCATACTGGGAGCTTTTGCATTTCCCAGAAATGGCTACATTTGGAGAGAAGAGTGGAGGGGTAGGGTGGGGGTGGGGGCTCAATAGGGTCAAAAATCTTTTTTTTTAAAAGGTTCTTATTCAAAACAAATGACTTGTGAAACAGGCTTTGCTGTCCGTGAGTGGCTCTTGTGGAATGTGCTTGCTGAACGGGCCTAGCTTTGTGCTGGTGGGTTGGATCTTTCCACTGTGGGCTAAGCCTTTGCTTAATGGCCTTGGAATTTGGTGGAAAACTGTTATCACAGGAGGAGAAATCTGTTCCAGGAACAGTCACAGACCAGAGAGGGTTTGGCCTAGGGTGGCGAGGTCAGTTGGTCAGAGTTGCTGTTGTACTATTTATACCTGCAGACTTTTTTTCACTATTGATTTGTTCTTTTTGTTTTTTGCCCCAATTACTCTAACTAATGTTAAGATTTATGAAGTATAACAGTATTCAACATTATTCACTTGCATGGTCAGGCATTGGCAGATATCCAAGCCAGGTATATTGTTTGGCCAAACACAGCTTTATAAGTGGAGACGTTTTGCTGGAAAGCCACTCAGCCACTTAGTCAAATGGCCACTTGTTCAACGCCGTCATCTGGTTTTAGAGTTTAGAATTGCCTCTACCACTCCACCTCTTTGTTATCCTGCTGAGAGGATATTGAATGCATTGAGTAGAAATTCATTTCACATTAATTTTCTCTCTTTGTGTGTGTACGCGTTTGTGTGTGTGTGTGTCAGCTGCTGGTGAAGAGCGGCGCGGACCTGTTTGTCGAGAACGAGGAGCGTGAGACGCCGTGTGACTGTGCGGAGCGGCAGCAGCACAAAGAGCTGGCCCTGAGTCTGGAGTCCCAGATGGTCTTCTCTCAGGACCCCGGCGCCCAGGACATCGAGGCCGAGTACGCCGCGCTGGACCGCCGGGAGGTACGCACCTCCGGGACTCACCCAGCCCTGCTTCACAGCAGCGCTTAAATGTGCCGCCCTTCGGAACGCTCTCCTGGTTGAACTTGATTTAGGAGTTTGGTGGAGGCGTTTTCATAGGGAATTCAGTCAGAATGGAACATAAAATGATTAAAATGGCTTTACCAGTGAAGCGACAAGAACCTCCCGACCATCTCTCTCTCTCTCTCTCTTTGTCTTTCTCTCTCTCTCGCTCTCCCTCCCTCTTTCCCTCTCTTTCTTTCACACAAATACACACACACATGCACACACACTTGCACATACATTCAATCCAGACTCCCTTTTTGGATTGAATAGACCGTGGACATGCTTGAAGGAGTACAGCTTTAAATTGTTATTCAGAAGTGCTGTGATTATGTTTAAAAGTCTCGCAAGTGGTGTCTGTGAAAAGGCGCAAGGCTGAGGATTCGCTTTTACCATCTCGCCTCACATTGGAAGCACAGGGGGAAATTGGGGGGGGGGGGGGGGGGGGGGGGAAAAAAAATGTAAAAAAAAAA